>WBNH01007661.1:78644-304203 GCA_013401255.1 Urocolius indicus | reverse complement strand
CCCCCCCCCCCCCCCCCCGATGGTTTTGTTACATACGAGGTAACTTTCATTAGTGCTTCCTCTCATTCTTTACCTGTATGAGATGATGTAGGGAATAGTTAACTCTTAAAATGGCCCACGGAGCAATATGTTTAGCAAAAGGAGTGTCCTTCGAATTTAATGTATGCAGGCTGTTTTCTGTTGCTTTTATATGGAGTATGAATTTATTTTGTACAAGTAGAATAAGGATTAAATAAGAACATATGCTGCTTCTTTTCTGGGTGATAATTCTGTCTTGCTGTCCAGCTTATCCAGCCTGGACTGAAAAGATGCTGAAAGACAAAGTGACTGAATGTAAGAAGATCAGATTTTTCTGAGCTTCCAAAACGAAACTGCCTAAAACTTAGGAAGCAGCCAGCAACATTGAGTGCAAATCATCTAAAATCCTTAATCTGCTTCATGAAATAGAATCTGGCAAAATAGTGAAGTGTTCTGAATTCCTGAAATGACTTAGAATAAAGACAATTGCTCTCCAGTTTTAAGTCATCTCTTTCCAACCAGATTTGCTTCCTTTCTTGTGTTTAAAAAAAAAATTAAAGCTTTATATCATTAACTTTATTAACACTGCCCATTTCCCCTCAAATTTGAGTTTATTTTTAAAGATTTTTATTTGCAAGGTTATATTTTTGGCACCGTATGCCACTGCCATCTAACTACTTTTGCTTCTGTCTAGTAAAATAGCTTGGGATGTGGTTTTCTTGCTCATTTTGATTCTAACATTTGAGTAGAACTTCACTGATACAGTAATTTAAGTACTGACTATGTGATAGGTGTTTTGAAGGCTCATGGGAATGCCATGTTCACATTTTGGGCAGACTGAGATCTAAAGAAGACTGTCTTAGTGTTTCTCGAGAGAATGGGAAAATTAGTTCTGTTTTATTAATAGGAAGAGCAGTGACAGGGGAGATTCGGTGGCAAACATTACTTGATTATTTGCCAGCAGACTGTCTGACATAGTCTATGCTTGGTATCTTAAATAGGTGATGGGGAGAAATACAATATGATGAATATGAAGAAAGGCAGGTTCTGATGGGATTTTAATTTATGTCACATTCCAAGTGTCTGCAGAACTCTCCTGCCTAGCCCAGTTTGGAACCAGAGCAGTACTCCAGCAGCAACTCTTGGTAACAAACATCGGAAGCATCTGCTGAAGGAAATGAACATGCTGCACAGTGCTAATCAGCTGGAAATCTGATGAGTGGAAACTCTTTCAGAAATTAAGCAGTTTTGCTATTACTGCATCTTTAATTTAAAAAAATTCTCAGCTGATTGGAGTGGAGTAAGGTCATCTTTTGTTCCTCTCTGCTTTTACCAAGTTAATATTTATACATCTCTGCATTTTATATATCACATACACACGTGCATTTAAGCAAACAAAGAAAACCCTCCAACACTAAAACAATCTTGTCTTCAATACTTCAGAAGAAAAATTGAATTTTGTACTTGCCTCTGTGTATGCATACAAACTCACCCCCTCGCCTTGGTTTCTCTTTTTATCTTCTGCTGTTGGCAGGTTATTGAAGTTGTAAAGGCTTCATTATCTGTTTCACTTCAATTTCTTGAAGAGCCCAGGCCTATA
Organism: Urocolius indicus; assembly: GCA_013401255.1. Taxonomy (NCBI): domain Eukaryota; kingdom Metazoa; phylum Chordata; class Aves; order Coliiformes; family Coliidae; genus Urocolius; species Urocolius indicus. The sequence continues at coordinate 302,585 of WBNH01007661.1, read as the reverse complement.
ATGTGACAAAGTCTTAACTTCTGTGAGGAATAAGTCTCATTCAGATTGTATTTTGATACTGGCTTCATTTCCATCCCTTCTGACCCCATCTTTTTGACTGTTATTTGCTCATGTGAGTTGATACGTGCTGTAATTCTTGTCTACAAAGAAAAGGTTACTAGAGTTTTATACAGTTTTATATTAGTTCAGTGAAGGGTTTTTGATATTAACACAGCCTCTCTTAATTGGATAACATTTGAGGAGGAGCCACCATTGTGAGGAAGAATGTGACAAATACTGATACAGGCTTCAAGACACGAGGCAGTAGATTTTTGTGACAATGCAGATTTTCATCAGGGTGGATAGTCTTAGTCTTCTATTCAAGTGGGAATAGTTCAGCTGGCTTGAGGTGGATTTGTGGGGTTGTTTTCATGCCTTCCAACAGGGAGAAGTATTGTCTGCTTTAATCAGGTGACTCCTTCAAGCCCAAGGTCTATGCATACACTTGGGCCAGGATGTAGCTCCTTGGAGGAATTCCTACTAAAATTACAGTAATTTCATATGTTTCTGGCTACAGAGACACTGAAGCGAAAGAACAAAGAAGAGAAAATTAGTTTGAGGGACAGGGTTTTCCTCTTAGAGTACTTTAGGTAGTCAATGCTCTAATTAATTTGATATGTTATTTATGGTTTGCATGAGTTAAGAATCTTGTGATCCTGGTCCTTTGAGCCTGACATGATTCTCTTATTCCTGTTAGCTAACTGTATTTCTTCATGCATCCCACAAGCATTCCCAACTCTTTAACCTTGATTAACAGTCTAACCTACTGACGTATGTCTTACATTTTTATATCCTGATAAAAGCCTGTAATCTTTGCAAGCTATCAGCTACCTCTTTTGACCTTGTCCTTTAGACAAAGGGATTTGCATCAGTTACTAAACCTGATTTTACTTTCATCAGTTTTTGCTCATTGGTCATACAGTTTGTTGCATTTCTTTTTATATCCCTTTTTCCCCCCATATAACATATTCCTTGTGGTTATATATCCCTGGAATAGTTATGTAGCTAAAACTTTTTCTTCATTCTTATCAAAATTAGATAATCAAGTTTATTGCTGATTTCTTCCTGTTGCCTGTTAAGGTTGTGTTCCTCCCTTCCCTAGGAAACAGGCAAGTCAACTGCAGTATTCACCATGACTGATACAGCATTTTATATAACCTGTCTTGAGATCCTAGCAAAGCATTTTCAGACTGCTACTAATGAAGTAGTAGATTGCATGTTAGGAAAAATTTCTTCATCGAAAGAGTTGTCAAGCACAGGGCACAGGCTGCCCAGGGAAGTGGTTGAGTCACCATCCCTGGAGGGATTCAACATACATGTAGATGTGGCTCTGAGGGACATGGCTTAGTGGTAGACTTGTCAGTGATTAGGTTAATGATTGGACTTTATGGTCTTAGAGCTTTTTTCCAACCTAAATGATTTTGTGATTCCAGCTGTCATAAAAAGTACAAACTACAGTGAATTATCATTCCTGCCTAAGGTTATATCTTGTGATCAAGATGGTTTTTGGACATGTGACATGTCAAGTTACTGAACCTTTGGACTCTGTCACATTGCATGATAGTCCTCTTGTCTGCAATATGTGTGGCTGAAGTAGATTAATGCATTCTTACAGAGGATCTTTGTTAGTACAAAAGTATCTGCATAAATTTACTTAAGCAGTATTTCTCTTGGGTTTAAAATGCTGTGTCTTATCCCTTTCCTCTCCTTTTTTTTTTCTTTGTCCCATCCCCTTGCTCTCTCTGTATGTTATTTTTCCTTTTCTAAAGAGAACTAATGCAGTTCAACGTAGCTTCAATGCAGTTTTTGCAAGTTCGCCTTGAACTTCCCAGAGCATTACAGCAGTATATATGTGATATACATGGGTCCTTGAAACTTGAACATAACTTTTATTTTCTCTGCTATTTTTCATCTGAGTTTTTTTTGTTGTAGAATGAAGTGTAAAACTTGTTTTGATCAAAGGTGGTCTATGAAATGTTTCAGAGTCACGTAAAGTTTGTCTACTTAAGATACATGAGTTAAGAAAAATATATAGAATTCACTCAGTGAATTTAAACCTTGATTTGGTATTCGTAGCGAAAATGTTTGAACAGATCACCTACTTCCTAATGAGCTTTCAAGTTACTTCTGTAAGTCTTTCTTGATAAGTCCTGTTCAAAGTAGAGTTTGTGCAACAGTTTAATTTTCTAAATTGCAGACTGAGTGAAAATACTGGCTTTAAGTTGCTTTTGAGAAAGTTTTGTGCTATACCGTTAGACCCTTGTATCAGACATAGCAATTCATTACCTTTTTCCAAAAAGATTGTTTAGAAAACAGTCAACCCAAAACCTAGAAAAAGTGTAAGCAATGTTTCTAACCTGGTAGTTATCCAGATTTGATGTCATTTATTCGTTCTGCACTAAGACACTGTAACATATTCTGTTGAATGCTGAATGAAACTTTACATGACCTAAGTGTAGAATGAATGTCTGACACTGTTTCAGTGCATTGTAGTGTGAAGGCTCTTTCTGCCTAGAAGAAATGCTTCCAGTACTAATGCCTCTAAAATATTGCTCAAAGTAACATGAACCATAAAATAGTTTGCTTCTCCCATTGTTGGTTAGAGTTGCCCATTTCTGTCCGGATGTAATTGAAGCTTGCTAGTCTTAATAATTAAAATAGCAATAAATGCAGCAATAGCCTCTGTCTGGAAGTGTTTGGCAAACAGCAGCAACTAGATCTTTGTCATCTTTAGAGTCTCCATGTGATTTTTTTTCCTCTGTTTTAGGAATTAATTACACCTTAAAATGAGCTCCCTTTTCCTAAAAAGAATATGGAGTATTATCTTGCTGTGTTTTTGTTTGTTTACCTGATCTTGGAATTTCTGAGCCATCTAGCAAAGAGACTTTCTCCTTTGGAAAAAGGAAAAAAAAAGAGAAACTAAGCAAGCAGATATATTTCAAGACTAGGAAAAACCTTACACACCTAATTGGCAAACTCCTGTGGTAAAGTTAAAGGAGCTTGACAACAGCGTTCTCTAAAGGTACTAATACACTGTACGTTCATACATACTTTCCTACCTACTTCACACAGAGAAGTGCACGCTTATACACACAAAGATGAAGACACACTGCCATAAGCCTCCAGCCTCTCGAGTTTTTAAACACTCTTACAATACTGACAAATCTGCATTTGGCTACTGGTAGTCATGTAGTAGGTTCAAAGATGATTTTGACAGAAGGAGAGGCTGCAAAATGAATGACTATTCCTGGAGTAGCAATAAGGTGCTTTAAAAACTTCAGTGGGCAAACAGTCCAAATAAGACACCAGTTTGATGCTGGGGTTGTGAAGGTCTTAGAGGTATACTTGCAAACAGTTACTAAGAGCAGAAAAATTACTGTTTCCCAGTCTCTGTGTGTTGATGGAATGTAGAGGTAGGAAATATTTACATAGGTACCTCTATTGCAGGAATTGTGGGAAAAAAGTTTCAGAGTGACCAGGAAAAAAATCTGAAAAAAACAACTGGAAGATTGAACAAAATGAGTTGTTTGAAAGAGGCTTTTGAAGAACTCAAACTGCTGGGAAGTTAAACTAAATTTAGAAATTGAGCATTAAAATTGAACAGTTGTATAGTCCAATTAGAATATCTAATGGTTTAGATTTAATGAAGAGTTGCCACTCCTGTGTTTTGGTAGGATTTTGTCACTGTAATCAGTATTTATGTTTCCTGATCTGACAGAACAGGAAAAGGATGTGGAACACTGTATAGCGGGGAGGGGAAAAGACACAAGGATTTCTAAGTCTTTACCAATCAGACTCCGGTCTAGATTGAACAGGATATTTGACCAGATGATTAAAGTTACATTATTCCTATCCCTTGCTTAGCACATTGAATTGATTTTGAAAGTTCTTATAAAAATGAAGTTTTCTTCTCTGTGTTTCCTCTTCATGGAATGCCGTTTCTGAATCAGTACTATTGATCCTCCAAGACCATAGTGAAATGCAATATGATTTTGTTTACACAGCTACTTTTCTTTTACTCGACTATAAAAAAAGCACGCAGGAGGAGAATGCTGCAAAGGCTTCCACTTGCTTTTTTTTTTTTCTACTCAAACTGACAGCTATTTTACTCCACATAAAATCAACAAGTTCTGAATACTTAGTCTGATTTTAAGAGCCTGTAATCAAATTAAATGAGTATCTTATGGTTATACTTTAAAATAAAATATATGATTGTTACTTCTGACATATTGTCTTAGATAACAGTTGAGTTTATTTATAAATCTGTTCCAGGAAAAAAAAAATCTTTGCTTTGTTATCATAATTTTAATTGAAAAAGAAATATAAACACTCTTTACAGATAAGGCAGTAATCTGTAGTTCTTCTTGGAATACTTACCCAGATTTTTTCAGTAGATTGGCAGTCATGCCAATCTACTAGAAATTAAATAATCAGTAAAATAAAAACTTCTGACGCTTTTAGTGATGTGAGAAATCAAACGAGGTTGCATGAGTGTTTGACAGAGGGATTTGACCTACGTCTGAATCTAGATCTCAGTGGTTGGAGACTTCTGGGGAAGCTTTTCAGTCTCACTTCATGGCCCCATGTGTTAATATTTGTGAAATCTTTGTTCGAGTTTTAAGTGATTTGCCTTGGGTTCTGGGTGGTAACGTTACGGAACTATGCATGCTTCCTATGACAAAAAAGGCTATAATAACTTTCATCTAATCTTTGTTGCCAAAATTCTCACCAAGATGAGTTAAAAGAATATTTAAGGGAGCAAGGAAGAGCCTTAGGCTGGAAAATAATTACGTTTTTGGTGTGTCTCATTGAATCCATTACAAATTGCTGCTTACTAGCAGCTGAGATGAAGTTCAGTGAAAACAGTACTTGTTCACTGGAAGTCTGGAGTTTTAGTTCACTCGTTGATCCACGTTGGCTGCTGAATGTCCAGTGAGTGAGCAGTTTTTGCAGTGCTGTTGGTATGTTACCAGCAGTGATGCAGTGTGCTGCTGGCCTATAGTGAGAGGAATGAGCTTTTGTAATGATGTAACGAGAGTTTAACTGCAGTGGCTAAAATTCCGTATTGGTGTAAAAGTCATATTGTAGTTTACTTAAGCTCTTTTTGAGTTGCTGCTATTTAAACCTTTGGCTCTGTATATTGAAACCAGTACAATGAGGCCCAAGTGTACACTTAAAACTTTCCTTTGAGGGCTGTACTGGCTGATACAGAGCAAAAGCTTGTAACAGGTTTAGCTTCCGTTCAGCTTCTATTAAAGTCCTTGTACCTTGATTCATTTCCTGACATAGTAGTTTCCATATGTACTAGTTGCGTAGCTTGCACACTGTGTAATGCTACAGAAGAACGTTGGTATTAAGCTACCTGAAACATGTCTAAGAACACTTTCTTACATACTGAGATACTGGCATGCACGTGGCCTCATCCAGAGTAAAGAAACAGTAAGTCTTGTAAATGAAAAAAAAAGATATAGTTTAAAAGAGCTGTACTTGAAAAACAGTATAATAATTTCAATATATGGAGAAAAAGTGTTCTACATATATTATGAATTTCTCAGAACTAAAAAGGGAGGTTAAATGGAGATCTGAAGAATCTAATTTCTCATAATTTGAAGTTTAAAAAATGTCAACTAGCCAGGGACTTTATTTCCTCTACATTTGAAGTACAAATTTTCTAAATCCTGTGTATTTGAACAATTGATTTCTTTTTTTGTTAGTATTGTCTTGGTTTCTATTCAGACTGTTGTTTTTACCTCGAGTCTTGTTCTACCCTTGAGTGTGATTCCCATTAGATAAGTCAAACTTGAATTTTGTTGCCCAACTGATGATCAGGTACTTTGAAGCATGATGTTCACTATACCCTGTGTAACTTTGTGATCTTAAAATGCTGTTTTATAATTTGTAATGTCTTGTCCTGATCAAATGTTTGGAGCTCTGATCAGAGGAGAATTAACACCAGTATTAGATGATGCTCTTATATGAGAATGTCTTTAGGTCTTCACAATCTTCATCAAGACTGCAGTTAGATGAAATTTCTACCCATATACCAATCTCTCGTCCTTGTACCAATCTCCTAATTTCCCATCCATGCAGTTGTGTGGCAGTGCTGGGAACTGGCTGACAAACCGTTGTGGCTGTAGATGGCTTTCTGGCATTTGCCTGTTTGTGCCTCACAGTGACAATGTTCCCTAGCTGTCTTCACCTTCTACCCATATAGGCTGGGAAGGAGGTTGGAGAGGGATAAAGGTGCTGCTTTCAGTGACAGTGCTGGCTTGGGGTGTTTGAACATCAGCCTGATTTAGAGGATTGTGTCCTTAGTACTTCTTAAAATGTTAACAGAGAGTTAATACTGGCTAAGGCTCTATTGACTAGGTTGAATGCCCCCAGTTTTATCTAGCAAATTCATGTGTGTTTTTTTCTCCAAAAAGACTTACTCTTTTTAAGTGCTATCAATATGTATTTTTATGTTTGTTTATCCATTTCTTTTTTTTTTTTAAAAGAACTCTTCTAACTGTATAAATTGCTGATAATACAACTCAGTTTTCATGCTGTTAATTTTCTGATGTGTATTCCAAAAAGTTTTTTAATGAAGGTGTTCTCTTGCCCTTTCAAAAGTCACTGAATATTTTAAAATGTCATCCATCTTACTCTTTAAATAACTAAAATTAGACATTTCCTCAGAAAGATGCTAATGCAGCATTGCAGTTTGACAGAAATGATTCTAGGAGCCTCATAGTACTCAACACCTTCCCTGTACTATGGAGATCAAGCCTATCGCTCAGAACAAAAATGTTTGTCTGGGGCACAAAAGTGCTGGTTTAAAACCTTTTCATTGTTTATTTTGTGCTGACAAGCTCTGTTGTTCTTGCAATTGACAAATGAAGGAAGAAATCTGTCAAATGTTATTAGCACACTTTTTTTTTTGCTGATATAGTCTCATTAGCTTGTTTGTGTGGCAAAGTCCACTGTTGACAGTTGCCCAGTTTGTTACACTGTTAAGGTCTTTATTTCCTTATAAATAACATACTGAGAATATCACATACAGTACACCAAGTTTGAATTGGAAACCTGATTTAAAAACCAAAATATTTAAAAATGAGAAGTGTTAGAATTTTTCCCATATGCTGTGTTAACAAGCTTCAGTGTTTTGGCCATCCTTTTCTTTCCACCTTGGCTTATATTTCCTTCCTTCCCTATTTTGTGTAATTTGAATCATGTTTTCTTTGTCACTGTTATTTAATTACTGCTATTACCGCTGCCTCTGCTGTTCCACATTCTAAATGACTGAAGGACTAATGTTGTGCTGTCTTTTCATTTGGCCTTCAGGAGCTACGCAGGCAGTGTATGTATTTTCTGTTCTGCTCAACACTGGAGACTGCCTTCCAGTAGACTCTGAAGATTTTAGTGAACATAATCTCTTACTCAGCAGATCTGTTAAAATTCAGCTATCTCTCAATTCTAAGTATGCTATTGGTCAAGCTGGATTTCAGTTGTGCGAGCAGTGTTTTGGGTATCCCCTGCTGTGCCGGGAAGAATGCAAAATCTCCTCCTTAATCCAGACTTTTGAATTATTTTTGTCTTTTTTTCTCCGAACAACTCATCTTCTAGGATGAGATTTCACCATGTGACTTTCTCGTGTTTATGTAACCTGTTTCTTTCATAAATCATTTAGGAAATGTCCTTATTTACTAAACTAATTGACTTCTAGAATTGGATTAAAACGTAACTCCTTATCCCACCTACCAATACCCAACACCGCTGGATGGATTTTTTTTCTTTTCAGTACAATTAGGTCAAAGTTGATGATGTCTCTTAAAGGTATATGCATAGTTGTGCTGAATCTTTGTTATAATTGGCTAGAAATAGATACAAGATGAAGCTGAACCTTCCTGTTGCATTGCTCACCATCTAATTATCAAAAGGGGTGATCTCAAGTAAGGGTTGTGGGCCTTCAGATTGCCAGTTGATCCTGCATCTTTTTCTTTGTCACATCAATAACTCTTTCACTCAGATCCTCTTGTCTTTTTTTCTGATGTGGCTTTTTCAGCTGACCTCAAGCAGCTATTTTTAGTGATTGAGACCATTTTTACTCTGCCCGTGTTACAGAAGCTTTGAATCTACAAAAACTGAAAGTAGTACAATGAAGCAGGAATTGCTGAGTGTCCTGTCTGTACCTGCAGATTTATTTTCCTAGGGGTTATTTGCACCAGAATTGACTTTCATATTTTTGCAAATATGTTTGATATGTTATTGCAACAACATATTTGGCTTGATTATTCTAAATGTTCTCTAAGGCTATCATTATCCTGACTGGCTTTTGGTAAAGTATAACGAAATGAAAATAATACGGAGTAAACCCAAGTTTGCTATTATTAATTGTCTCAGAGGTCTGTTAGGACATAGGAAAGCTGAGCAGAGCAAGGCATCAAATAAATCTGAATTTAGACAACTTTTTAAATACTATCTTCTGAAATGTCTGATAAGTCCATGCTAGCTGTTGTGTTTTTATGATTAAACTGCTTCTTTTGTAAGATGGCTTTTTTGAGTCTTCCTTTGAACTTTTATTATATACAGGTTTTTGGTATCTAATATGGAATTGTAAATGTTGTAGCAGACAGACACAGCCATGAAGCTGTAGTTGGTTTTGCTTTTTACCTTCATAAACTAAATGAAGGAAAAATCCATCTACTTCTGAAGAATCTTACAGGATGATAGGTAGGGGAAGATCTGGTGGTAGTAGTGGTGAAGTTGGTCTTAAATTAACCGAGTACTGATGTCTGTAAGGTGAAGCAGAGTTGGGTATGAAGAGCAGGAACAATGCACTTAATGGTAGAGCGGTTAGAAACTAAACGAAACCTTACTTATGAGAAACACCACATAGTTGCTCAACTAACTGTCTTGAAGATCCGATACATTCTCAGGTTTGGAAAATAAATGAGAGGCACTCAAAAGCCATGTGCTAAAATAACTGTGTGCAATAATAATTTTGGATTTAAATAGGTGTTATAAGAGCACAGAAATGATTTCCAAAGCACTCTTCAGACTTGAGGTTAAAGTCATGTGTTGAGTCTAAGTTGGGGGATACATCTTTTCTCTGTGTTAAAACAGCAGCCTGAGTTGGAGTAAAGCCTGGAAGCTATTGAGTGATACAAAGCTGTGGAAAGAAATATCATATCCCTTTGAAATACTAAGGAAATGTTTTTGAAAAAAAAAATGTGTTCTTTCTTTTGCCAGGTTATTAGCATGAGCAGTTCTTCTCTTCAGACCAGACCTAATGATTGTGAGTGAGCGACCCACTACTCTTTTGTTCCCTCAACCCTAATTAGAGGCATTGTTACACTCTGAATGGGTCAAATACAGGTTTATCTACTTTCTACAGTGGAACAGGGGTGTAAGCCAGTAAGCTAAGATACCATACAGTGGTAGGATTGTCTGTGTTGAATCCTCACAGTTGTATCTTATAAAGCAAATGGACTGCTCTGGATGTTGACATGTGCCAAGATAATGCCTTAAATAGTTACCTACAAGTTATCTGTCAAACCCTGGCTGTTACAAAAATAAATCAATATAGTCCAGTGATACAGAGTGTAAAAGAGAAAGGCTTTTTATACCAACTTATCTATTAAAGATGTGTTTGTCAGCACATTTCCCCACTGTGTAGAAAGGAATGAGCATTTTCATAATATTAGAAAATCTGTTCCTCTGTCTTTTTCTCTTCATTATCTATGACTAAACAGTAGAGAAATCCATTCAGCTGTGGTAGTGTCAGTAGAGTAGTCTCTCTTCCTCTTTGCTAGTACTAGAGTACTGTTTCAAGACCATTTAAATTCTGCTCAGAGCTGCAAGCGATCTTTTTGGCAGCATTTACATTAGCTTCTGGATTGTAATAATTTTCAAATGGATTGTCTGAAAGTGGATTTATTGGGTCTTTTTAACATATTTGTAGATGAGTATTCATGTCTTAGAGTTGTGGGTTTATTTCAATCTTGTACCTTTACCTGGCTAATGTTAACTTGATTCTAGGAAGATACTTCCAGATACAGGCTCAGAGAATGGATGCTGAATCTGCCCTAGAGGTTGAGAGGAAAGTCACCAAGCGATTACAAGATGTCTTCTCTAAGAGATCTTCATCTATTTAAGGTGTAGAATGTATGGTGTACTGCAACCAAACATCATCCTTACTACTAATGGAAGTTCATTTTAAGACAAGCATTTTATTATTGCATTTGTCCTGAGAAGTCTCCTAACCTTACCTTGTTAGCTCAAAATACTGAGTTTTTCACTTTCACCAATCTAGGAATACAATACTGCCTGTTTAATTTCCTTTCTGATTTTGGAAACCATTTGAGTTTAGGACACTTAAAAGGTTTCAGTAGGAAGTGTCCTTATGTAGTTACTGGCTAGAGTTTAATATGCAACTGCAGCAGAAAGAAGTTACCTAGATTATAGCCATAGCAGCCGATATTCGGATGTCAGGGGCACCACTTGTCATAACTGTAGGTATTTGTTAGAGCTTTTGTTGTTGTTGTCTGGGGGAAAGAGGGAAGAAACCTTGATACTTATAGTTGTATTGCTTACAATGCCTTTGGATTGCTGAAACACTGGAAAACTAACATAACTAGCTAATGTGTTTGAACGGACCATAGAAATCTGACTTAACAGCCTTGTAAATCTTTTCCTTGTGATTCAGATCTTTGGCATATATACAGATACTTTGCTGTACATGTGTGATGTTTTCAAAATACATTAATCTGTCTGGTGTGTGAAAGAGCTTTTACACTGCAACATTTTCAACAGTAGAGAACTTGGATTTTTTTAATCTTCTTCCATCTGTACAGCTATGAACCACATCCAGACTGGCAAAGAAGTTTTTTAATGTTAAGTTTTAATACTTACTGAAGTAGATCTGGGTTTGCTTGGTTTTGGAAAACCATTAAATTTACTTGCAATACTTCAGTTTATACATGTTTTCTAAGAACTGACCTATGTTCCCAGCACTGGAGGGAGAAAAGCTCAATGTGCATGTGAAAAGAGCATGCACGGTGGAATTCCAGGACTGGTGAAAATTTAAGAGAAGAGTAACAGGTATTAAACATAGCTACATAGCTTCTCATTATGTAATCCTTGTACAGTTCAGGCAAATGCAAAATTATCACCAGATAACTTTTTTTTTTTTTAAATGGATTTGAAAAAATGGAGAGGGACAGAATTAAACTGAGAAAGCTGAGAACTGTGGTGGGAAGATGAGAAAAATAACCCTCTGATATGGTTCAGACTGAAAAACATAAGATTAAATCCATGGCAAGGCAAATATAATCTCATTTTACAGTTATGTAAAACTGTGTAACTGGGTCATCATTGTTGGGGAAAAGCATGCCTTCATTTTCCAGGATTTTTTTTTTTAACAGACCAAATAAGTCTTTTTTTCTCCTCTCCTTCCCACACTAGAAGGAATGCTTTTCTCTAGGGACAAAGATGGGATGAAGCTAAATATATCACTTGTCTACTTTATTCTCCATCATATTACTTCAATGGTAATCACATGTTTGAGATTTAGCTTTGGAGATTCTGCCTGACGTATGGTGACATGTATAATGAGTATATGCAAACATATAGCAATTTCAGATTCATTTTTTTTATTGCATTTTGGATTTAGTTTACAAATTACTATAAGAATTAAAGGGATTTTGTAAGTATTAATCTGTGCACTTCAATTCTTTATTATTTGTGTGAGATGGAGACAAAACAGCGTAAGACCCTGCTTGTGAGTTTAGTTCTTTTGTGTTCTAATTTCAAGTGATACGCGGTGAGGTTAAGTTTCTCTTTGAAAGTACCACCCTTTCCAGGAAAGGAGAGGAAGTTGCTAGAGTTTGAGGGCCATGATCTATGTGGTTTAGTTAATAATTTTTGGTTGATGTCAGTTTGTTTGGATTTTCTTCTGAAGCACCATCTAGAAGAATCTGAAAAAGGCTGGACTGAGGAAAGAGGAGAGAGGTCACATGCTTCTGTAGAAGGATGCCTGAGACAGAACAACTGCAGAGAGATTTTAAGTACAAAGGCAATGGTTTCTTCAGCAGCCCTTTAGAACTGAGAGATAAAAAGGAAAATGCACCTGTGTGAACTCTATAGACATCAAATACTCAGTTTTCTCTTAAATTCTTTCTTTATACTGTGTTTTGGGTATTTGAGGAAAGGACTGAAACGTTCACTTTCCCATTCATAATAGGAACCACACAACGATGAGGAAAAAGTACTTGCTGCTGTAAATGATGTTCTAACTGCATACTCCTGACTGTCAGAATTGGCGTAATTAGTTTTCAGCAATGGGAGTTGTGTCCAAAAAATCCAGCTTTCAACTTTAATGATTGAGATAATTAACTTTGACTTGCCATTCAGCAGCTAAGTCCTATCAATCCAGCTTCTAGTTCATCCTGCATTTAAATTCTTTATAGGAGCTGACATTAAAATTTTTCAATTCATGCTGCAAGTTGGCAAATAAACAGGTAGCCATTGTACTAGAGATCAAATGAGAATCTTCTCAAGCTTTATGCAGAGCCTTTGATGAAGTACTTGGTATTAAGTTGTGATGTCAGTATGCTGAACCAGAGAGGACAACAGAAGATGGTAGAAAATTTCCTGCAGTCTTGAGGGAAGGGCCAATTTATACTGTCTGACCTATGCTAATCAAAATAGCCAGACCAGCTTTGTGGTTGAAATAATTAATTACTTCTCGCCCAACTTATTTTGACTGAACTGTCTACAGGTTAATACCATGAGTAGATGTGAGGAGGCAATGACTTTCGATGGGAGAAGTCTGCTGGCACAGGTGGCTCTAGAATAGCTCATGACTTCCTGGCCTCAGCATGTCACACTCAGAAATTTCAACTGTGCAGACCAAATCACATGATCTATGTGATTTATGTTTATCAAACTGCAAAACTTTTCCCCTTCACTCTCTCCAGTGTTTCGCCGTCTCTGCAATAGCTTCTGTAAGAAAGGAAAAAAAGGCTGCTGATAAGCACAAACACTTTATTTTCTAAATTATTATTAGTCATGATCAGGAAGAGACTAAATATTTGCTCCTACTGTCCTAGGAAGTACTATTGGGAAGTAAGAACAAAAGAGATGAAGCTTTCAATGAGTTGTGAGCACTAACGGTTCCTTAATGTTAGCTGTGCTATAGACTATTGGGGAGTGTGTAGAAAGGGAAAGGAAGGGATAAAAGCACACGCTAATTTGAGTTTAGCAAGGTCAGGCCCCTCTATAGTCAATACAGAGGATGAGTCTTTAGGATCTGCTGCTTTGAATCACTCTGTAAAAAGAGAAGGGATAAGCTAAACAGCTCTTTGCTACCAAAAGATACAATTTCTGCTTTTCATTTTCATTAGCTCTGATATGCACCTGACCCATCTGTTAGACAGCTTGATTTGCAAAACAAGCAGAAAGCTAATGTAAGAAAAAGGTTTCTTTGTTTTATGATCTGAATTAACTCATTGAGGAATCTGTTATTTGGCATATCTAGCACAAAGGAGTGTGTGAGAGTGAGTGGCTTGGAGCAGGAGGAGATTAGCCTGGTTGCCAGCTGTGTGCTGTTGGCTCAGCTCATCTGTCACGTGTAGCTGGACCCTCTCATGTGGGTCTCAAGGTCTCCAAGGGCCCCTGCTGTTTTCAGCAACTGCACAGGGACAAAAATGACCCACAACTTCCCCTTGTGTTTTGGTGGCAACAGTGGTTGTTATTGTCATCTTTGAGCTTTACCTTTTCCTTCCCCTTCTTTCAAGCCTGTATAATCTCAATTTATTATGCTTTTAATTTGAAAACAGGAGATACAGTACTCTTGGTAAATCTTTCTACTTTGTTAGTTATAAGGTTGGTGAGTAAATGATGGGAGGGTTTCTGTGGTAAAAACAAAAAAAAAGATAACTTTAACTTTTCAGTTATTTCAGTAATATCTGCTATCTGCACTGTTGATGCTGCAGGTTTTTTTTTTAGAAGCAATTCTTCAAAAGTAAGGAGTATCAATAATTTTTGCTTTAAGGTTAAGCTCAAGAACATACTTAAAATATACTGCTGAGCATGCGTGTCCCACCACACCCATAGCAGTGTCAAAGTTCAGTGCCAAGCCTAGTGAAGCTTCCTTTCACTTGTATGACATCTGGGTTCTTTGCATCTTGGCAAGCAGTCAGAAACCGATTCAGCCCTTTACAGGGATTAAGTATTACGCTCAGACATCGTAACTCAGAAGACTGTGTCCAGTGTATGGTGTGAAATTAATCAAAAGGAAGGAAAATTAATGAGCTGCTGTGGTGCCATCCATCAGGATAGCGCTCAGCAGGTGTGAAATTAACTCGCCTTGATTGTGGATTAAATTTAATGGCATGACGTAAAACCACAGAAACAGTTTCTGTTATTATTAGGGAGCAAGCAAGTATTTTTAAAGATTCCAGCATAATGAACTGCTTACGCCATACACTGCATAGTCCCATGATCATTTAACAACATGAGTTCAGATTATGGTGCTTAAGAAGATCAAGTATTACTGTATGAGTAAATATTGTTAAAGGCAGGCCACAGAAAGGCTGCTTTAATTTCTATAATTACTGTGCACCAGATGGTGGACATGTACTTTTTCCAGTGTTAGTACTTCAGCTCAACTATAAGCAATTGTGATTTTTATTTACAATTCATCAGATTTTAACATAGGTGATGAAAATGTCTTTATTATAGCACGAGCTCTTCAAAGAAATATGTAGACAAAACCTCATTATTATTTGTTATAGTTACAAAAAAGCCTTCTTAAATTATTATTATTTTTTCCATATGTTAATGATAAGGAGAGCAAACCAACCCACCAACGTGAACTACCCACTGAACATTAACTACCTACTAACTTTATTCTGGAGTAAGTATCTAATATGAGATTATGTACTTACAGCATGTGGTAAATCCTTGTTAACTTGAACATTGGTTCTGAAAGAGCAGTACTACAGAGATGCCAAATACATTACAGATTATTAATAGTTCAAGAGAAATGAGGAAGACGAATGAAATGTATTTCCCAATTTGAATTTAAAAGATCTTGGTATTCTGCCAACGTTTCTTGTTCTGTCCCATCCTATTTCATTACATGTATTCACTCTTTCCTTTGTAATTGCCCTGATTACTTTTTTTTATTGTAGCATTTATCACTGATGTAGAAGCTCCCTTTGACTTCTGAGTTCTTAGTGGGTTTTTACTGAAAGTGCCTTGAACATCCTCTTCTAAAATGTTCTGTCATCTCAGTCCTTTTTAGAACTCCTGATGCTTTTGCCAGGGCATCATGTGTGGTTTTGTTGGTCTCCTCCCAGCCCTTCCCCTTAAACTCTGACTATGTTTCCAAGAGTTAAGGAAGTTGGGTGCTTGTGTTTAGGAGGAAGTCTTGGATATGACTTGCACAGTAGCATTCTTGGAAGTACTGGTGATATGCATTTCTTAATATATTTTCAGAGGAAGATGTCTACAGTATATTGACACATATTTTATTACCTTTTACCTCTTTTTAAGGATCATCCATGCTTTGTAAAAGCAGTACTTTCTTGTTTAAATATTGCCAATCAGAAAGCTGAATAGTGAAGGTCTAGTTAATGTTTCACAGTTGTGCTAATAAAGTTCTGTGGATTTTGTGTTTAAAAATAATTCTGATTCTAGCGTTAATGATTTCGTTTCATGGTAAAAACAACTACTGAGAAATGTGAGGGTTGATTTACTTATACCAATCACTTGCTATACACTGGCAGCGCCTTCTTCAAGGATAAACCTATAAACAGTAGCTCTGGAATCGTGGGATCTGTTCTCAAACTTGAGAGCTCTGTAGTCCTTTGAAAGAATATTCATTTGGGCAGAGCTGACAAGATACTGTAAAAGTTTCTTCTTTCTTTGTAGAGAAACATCAGTCCTAGTACTCATTTCAAAATGAGGAGGTAAGCAAGTGATGGAAACCTAAGTCTTTGTAACATTATAAACATTGACAACGTGGCTTAAGCTTATAATGGTGAATAAAGGTTAGATGATTACTATAACAGAATTCAGACGAAGTTTTGGGCTATTTTCTTTTCCCCCATAAGAAAAGTGATATTTTGGTATGTGCATCTAAAGCAGCTTCCTCTTAAGGCTTAGATTGTAACATGATGCTCTTGCAACCTTGCTTACATTGAAAGTAACCCTGAGACACTGTGTTCAATTGCCTGCCTCAATTAGGGTTTTACATTACTGAGTTTATTTAATTGTACTCTTGACTGTCTCATGTCGATGGCTTTTAAAGTTACCCAAGCTTTTATGATTAACTTGTAGCCCCAGGGAAGTTGGGGAGAGAAGAGAGAAAGTGATAAGTTTAACTCTTTCTGTGGAACTTCTCCTCTAGATTTTGAAGGCATGAAAAGTTGAGCAGAACTGCTGTGGCAGCCAGAAAGTTTCACTGTCTTCTCAAACCTTTCTGTAAGTCCATTTTGCTAGGAAGAAGGCCTTGGACATCCATGTTATGTGACAGGCTATAGAAGTTGGGTCACACAGCTGTTTGCTGTGCCTTGCATTCAAACTGACTTTGTATTGGCTGATTTTGCCAATGGCTTTATCCTCTCATATCTATAATATCCTGTTATGAGAGAGCATGAGGATAATTATGGTGTCTTCACAGCAGCATTGAGAGGGGTTTTTATGCAGTACTGTGTAGATTGCAGTATGAGGAGAGAACTTGGATTTCTCTATATTACCCATAACAAGAATACGCAAAATTGGTTTATCAACATGCTCAGAGTCAAGCAGTGTGATGTTGTATGACTGAGTATGGGTCTCTGAGAAGATACTTGGATTCCTCATGATCCAGAATGACTAAAGGCTGCAGCCGAAATTGGCAGAGATGGGCCATTGCAAGCAATGCTGATCCAAAGAAGACAAAACCAGAACAAAGTCAAAGAAAACTCCTATTTATTAAGCACGATTTGCAGAATGGATATTGACCCAAATAGGAGAAGAGGAAATGACTTTTCTGGTTGCATCCCATGTTTACAGAGCATTCATGTTGAAGCTAATGCTAACAGTAATTTATGGTGGCTCAAAGCACACGAGGAAAGGAAGCTTTTGTCTGCTAGTGAAGATGAGACAGTAGCCACTGGTTAAATCACTGGATAGGATTTTGGGGTTTGGTTTGGTTTTTATGGTTTTTTATTATTTGGCTTTTCTCATGACATTTTCTGTGTTTTCTCAAACTGCAGTCAATAAATGTCCCTTCCCAAAGGAATTGCCAGTCTGTAGACTTGTGATTTGTTGTTGTAACTCTGCCAGGGATAGTCAGAAACTCGTTATATAACGACAGATAAAAAATGATGATGTTTAAGAGCTTTATTCTGCATGGCAAAATATTAAAGTATTGTTTAATTAGCATTCAAACCACTTATTTTGCCCTCTAGTTCATCATATGTTAAGGGGGTTTATGCCACTGATTCATATAGCTCATTACAGCTCATAAATGTCACTGTAAAATTAGTCCAAATAAGAGTGTTACAGTGTCTCGCTGTCATTAGTTATCCAGTTGGTTTGAGTTTGGTGACAAGTTTGTAGAGAAAGTGTGAATTTTGTAGTTGAAGATGTCATAGGACTTGGATAGCATGCTGCTTCTCGTTATGGAAAGAGACAGCTCATACCTCTACGTACCTCATCAGCAGTGTCCATCAATGTGCCACACCAAGTTTAAAAGCAATAGATGCAATGGTGATAATTTTCAGTAAGTCAGTGATGACAATGCTGGGAATGCAGGACCAATGAAGTGCTTTCATTCAGTCTTTGTGTTCTCGGCCCTAATGGCTGTGAGTCAGGACCTGCAGTATAACAAGATAAGCTGAAGTGACCACTTCTTTAATAATGCAGATGATGACTTCCAGATGCAAATTATTGTAACATGCTCAAATACTTTACATGTAGGTAAGGTCCTGGAGTCTGCATCTTGGAACATTCTTGGCATTATGGGAAATAAATTAGGCAGAAAGTGATTTACATCAGTCATTTAACAAATTGATAATAATCACTTGATATTATAATAAGATTTCATCACTTGCTAATATAATAAAAAAATCTTAGTACTTTACTATAGCAGGTAATATATAAATAGATAATGTATCTACTGGTAAATGACACTGGAAGATTTAGTACAGGGTATATGTTGTTGTAAATTTCAGTTAAGTTGAACAGAACTCTTTGAGGCTGAAATTTCACACTGATTTATTTTAGCAGATTCAGGGTCCAGATCTCTTAATACATAGAGTAATACAGCTCCAGTTGTCACAACCCTGCAGTTCTCAGTGATTTTTTTTTTTTTGTATGTTTTCTATCAGTAGATTTCAAAGACTCGGGGATAATCTATGCTGTTTACTATATTTTATATATAGTAAAAAAGCTGTGGGAATGTTCAGGGATAGCGGGCCAGTGACTGAATCATATACATCTCTCAAGTGCAGCTTCTTTGTGAGATGAGACTGTAGATGTGCAGAATTGTAAAGGGAACAGCTTCTGTAGTTTTGTGGGTAAGATGTGTCAGTCTGCTAGAAACGAGGTACAAAATTTGGTCAAGAAAGAAATTGTTTTGTCAGATTGCAGTGTCAGAAGTACTGCTACCTGATCCCAGATCATTTTAAAGAATCTCTAAAGCAGTCTGGTAGATAGCTTTTGTTTATTTGCTTGACAAAGGGTACATTTAGACACGTTGTCTTAAGTGACTGAAGATAAACTTTTGCATATGCCTTTTTCAAACTGTACTATTAAACTGGAATGTCACTTTTAATTAGTCCCTGTTCAAAGAAAGATCTCTGTTTTTAATAATTTATGTAGAAACTATTTAAGATTTAAAATGTGACAGCTCTGAAATAAAAAGATTGATGCTAACCTAATGTGATCTGACTTGGATTCTGATGTAATTTCTTTTAGCTAGTGATTGCTGTAGGACTTTGTGGGGTACATGAGCTTATGACTATTTTTAGGTTACCAGCTAATCCTGTTTAGGACTAGGATTTTGATCTGAAAACTGACAGATCCTTCAGTTCTTCCTGTTTTCCTTAATAATGACAACTTGAAAGTGTACCGAAAAAGCAAAGGATTGTTTGATTATTTCAGATTGTCTCATGTGGTGACTGTCTTTTACATGATTGTTTTCTGTGTGTATGGGATTAAAAAGGCTATTTTTCTTTAATTCTTAATCATAAGGAAAAATCTTACAATGAATTCATTAATTTTGCACACTTTCTAAAAGAGATATGGAAAAACATTTTGAGCCTTCTGGATTTTTCTTATGTTGCCTTTTAGTTGTTTGCAAAGCAGCCAGACTATAGCTAAACTAACAAATACAGATTCACAGTTCCATTTGCTTTCTCAACAACTGCATTCCATATATAAACGGTGTCTTGCAGATGTTTTCTCCTTGCTTTCCTCTGCTTATAACGTATGGCAGAGAGAACCTTGTTCATCAATTCCATACTTAGCATGGGGTTGCCATCTGCTTTGTGTGGTAATTTAGAAGGTAAGCATTTTATCACCTGTTTCTACAGATTGAGTCTGAAGTGCTTGCCAGTTCTATGTATGAAGTCACCTTTGTGAATTTTTATTAAACTGTGTGAATTGTGTAAAAAAGCAGGAAAACAAAGACCATTGTACCCTGAATCTTCAAGTGTTATATATAGGGTTGTAGCTCCTGTAGCTGTTTCATTTTCTTTTTGTTGTATGCCAGTTGATGGGAAGGGAAGCTGAGGTGAGATGGAGAAATGAGAATTTGCACTAGAAGTGCAAATGTGTATGAGTCATGCTATGTTGTACTGAAAATATTGCTCAAACTATGTGTTGTTGCTTTGACATGCTAATATTGATAGCTTTTACCATTTTTAGTGCAAGGGCATATATTGGACTGAACTTAATGTAAATTTTGTGGGCTTCTCACCCCAAGATTAACTGCCACAAAAGAGCCCTTGTCATAAATACTTTGTGTACTGAAACCTCTTCTGTTGCTGTTACACACAAAATTCCTGTGATGGCTTGGTGAGGTTTGCATTTCCTTGTTAATGGAGGCTGAAATGAAAGCGAGGGAAGTAGGAGGATGTCACACTGATATGGGCAATGTCAAGCCTCACATGTCATCCCTGCATCCCAGCACACACGCTTAGAATCATGCTTTTTGTCTCCTGAAAGCAGAAAAGGCTGCAGTTCTGTGGGCAGTGTTAACAGTGAAAGGGAGCAACTAACTCTCAAGAGTTCTCCCACATGAGTCAAGATAAATTTTGCAGTTCTGCAGATCACTGTGGTTTTTATCTTTTTTTTTTTTTTGTATTGCATTCCACACCAACTCTTGTTAGTTATTTTTGATGCTTTCAGGGAAGAAACTGATTCAGCTACTGCTCATCAAACAACTTTTGGGGTAGATGGTGCATTATCTCTTCCTGAATATTTCTGTGCCTCTTTTGGTCCTTCAAAACTGCCTTAACAACTGTCTCTGTCTACTTACTTATCTTCATTCTCCATCCTCTTTCCTCGCCAGTGTCTTTGTATCATTCATGGTTTGTACTTACTCCCACAATATAGCTGTAAATAGTACAAAATACTTTCAGAATTGGACTAATTTGTGAAAGTTTTCTAAATCTACAAAAGCTGAAGCTGTAGAGATTTGGCAAACCTAATTAGGTACCTCTACACAGCTGATAAAAATAGTGCTTAAGTCACACAGAGCTTCAGCTCTCTGCTGTCTGCATACCTGGTTTAGATACTCCATCAGTATTCACAGGGAAAGAAGCTAAGCTGCTTAAATATTCAAGTTGTTTGGATTTTTTTTTTTGAAGAAACAACTCAGGTTGTGAGACATGAAAAGAAGGCTGTTGGTGGGAACGATTTTCACAGAATCACAGAATGGTAGGGGTTGGAAGGGACCTCTAAGTCAAGTCATCCAGTCCAACTCCCTGCTGAAGCAGGTTCACCTCAATCAGGTTGCACAAGAACGTGTCCAAGCAGGTTCTAAAAATCTTTGGAGAAGGAGACTCCACACCTTCTCTGGGCTCCCTCACAGCAGAGAAGTTTTTCCTCCCATTCCAGTGGAACTTCCTTTGTTCCAGCTTCTGTGCTTTAACCCTTGTCCAATCACTGGGTGCTACAGAGAAAAGATTGTCCCCATCTTCTTGGCACTTGCCCTTGAGGTATTTTTAAGCATTTATAAGATCACTCCTCACTCTTGTCTAGGATAAACAGCCCCAGGTCCCCCAGCCTTTCCTTATAAAATGTTCCAGTCCCCATATCATCTCGGTAGCCCTTCACTAGACTCTCTCCTGTAGTTCCCCATCTCTCTTGAACAGGGAAGCCTAGAACTGGACACAGGATTCCAGATGAGGCCTCACTGGGTAAGAGTAGAAGGGGAGGATAACCTCCTTCAACCTGCTGGCCACATTTGTCTTAATGGACCCCAGGATGCCATTGGCCTTCTTGGCCATGAGGGCACATTGCTGGCTCATGGTTAGTTTATTGTTGACCAGCACTCCCAAGTCTCTCTCTGCAGAGCTGCTGTCCAGCAGGTCACCCCAAGCCTGTCCTGGTGCATGTGGTTGTTCCTCCCCACATGCAGGACTCTGAACTTGTCCTTGTTGAACCTTATGAGGTTCCTCTCTGCCCAACTCTCAAGCCGGTCGAGATCCCGCTGAATGGCAGCCACAGCCTCTGGGGAATCAGCCAGTCCTCCCAGTTTGGTGCCAGCAGAGAACTTGCTGAGGGTATGTTCTGTCCCCTCATCCAGGCCATTGATGAAGGTGTTGATTAAGACCGGCCCCAGAACTGATCCCTGAGCAACCCCTCTGGCCACAGGCCTCCAACTCCATTCTGTGCCATTGATCACCACCCTCTGAGCTCTGTCATTCAGCCAGATCTCCATCCACCTCACTGTCCACTCATCCAAGCCACACTGTCTGAACTTTCCTGTGAAGATGTTATGGGAGACAGTGTCAAAGGCCTTGCTGAAGTCAGTGTCTTTCAACCTGCTCTTCATCCTCACTTGAGCACAGCTCAATACATTCCAGTTACTCTGTCACATAAAGAGAAACTCCACCACCTGCCTCACTGGCTTCTCTTTTCGAAACACTAGATAGCCATCCGTGACAGTACTTCAGTCAAGCGAGCTGTCTCATTATGTCTCTGTTAATTGCAATGAGATCATATTCATGTGACTACCCACGTCTCTTAATTCTTCCTGTTTATTCCCTGTACTCTGTTGATGTCCTGGTTTCAGCTGGGATAGAGTTAACTTTTTCTTCCTAGTATCTGCTATGGGACTATGTTTTGGGTTTACACTGAGGAGTGTGTTGATAACACAGGGATATTTTGTTTTTTGCTGAACAGTGCTTGCAAGCATCAAGGCCAATTCTGCTTCTCACCCTGCCTAGTTAGTGAATGGACTGGGAGTGGGAGGTCAGTGTATACAAAAGAAGCTAAGAGGGAACGTGACTAGGGCAGCTGACCTAAACTAGCCAAAGGGCTTTTCTGTACCACAGAATGTCATGCACAGTATATAAACTTGAGGGGAGCTGGCAAGGAGGAGTGGATTGCTGCTCAGCATCGGTCAGCAGCAGGTGAGCAATTGCATCGTACATAACTTTTTCTTTTTGTCTTGGGTTTTGTGATACTTTATTCTTATTTTAGCTTAATTGTTATACTTGTTATTAAACCATGAGCTTTGATTATTTTTTTTCCACTTCTCCCCATCCTAAGGGAGGTGTGGGAGGGACTGAGCGGCTGTGTGGAACTTGATTGCTGACAGGGCTTGAAGCGTGATAGCTGGTATACAGACATTGCAGAGGCTCACTTGAGTATGCAGGTTTCTCTGGATAGGTGCAAGAGTACCCTCCACTGTTAGACGGAGAGTCAGCCTTCTGACTCTCATTTTGGCAGGCAGCTGAAGAGCATTTTTTGCAGCTTTTGTTGCCCTGACATATTTCCCAGTTGTATGGGGTGGCACGAGCATTGCCTTTTTGCACCCCATGCCTCAAGTCCTTACCCTGCTTTATCAAGTTGGCAAGCCTATTACCAAAGATTCCCTTACGCCTTCTACACAGGTGTATTCTATCCCACCCTAGTAGATTACAGTCATCAAAGAAGATTCTGTTGTCATAAAAGATAAGACTTTCTCAGTGACACCAGCCACATAGCCAGGAGTTGACTTCTGTTATTTGTCTATTTCTGGCAATCTCTTTTCATCTGACTGGTAAAATGAACAAGATAACTTGGGCATCACTATTTCTCATTTGTCCTCCCCCCATTTTTCACTTATTTCTCCAGAGCTTCATAATAGCCTTCCTAGATTATTCTCAGGTCCTTGCTCCTTGTGTCATGTATACCTACATGGAAGAGCAGCAGCAGATAGTAAGTAAGCCTGTGTTCTTGACAAGTCATGGCACTCTCAGCAACAGCTCTGATCTTGTCTCCTAGCAGGCACACCTCTTGTGACTCTGGTCAACAAATTGTTCTCTTGATACCTTTTAACAGGTAGTCACGCACTAGAAGCACACATTACTTCTTTTTACAGTGTCCGTTACCTGTAGCTGATGAAGTTGATAATGTTTTCCCTTGTAGACTTTGTGTGTGTCAACAGGTGTTAAGGCTTCATGTTTGATTTTGGTAGGGATTTGACTTAATTTAGTGGATGCATAGGATTAAGCACATCCACTTTTGCTAGGAGAGACTGTTTTAAGAGCTGCTAGTCAAGTTCTGCTGATTTCAGACTTTTCTGAAGGGTACATAGTTGTGTGAATACATGGGAACTGACTTTTTAAAGCAGAATTTGGAAGTCTTCCTCACAAGGCTGCACAGGAGAAAGAGAATCTTTCTCTCAGGATGAATGTACCTGAAAGAATGTGCTGTTGAAAAAAGTCAATGGGAATATTGCTCTTTAGAAAGGGATCTGAAATGACAGAACAAAAGAATATACTACAATAATACTTGAATATGAGAACTGACCAAACTTGTGTTTAATTGCTTAGGATGAAAGTAGAGGCGTTTCACACTACTTGTTTGATGATCCTGTGCAACGTATTCTGAGACCGTCTGGGAAACAGAATGGGCTTTGTAGCAACATACATAAAATTTCATGGGTAAAATACTGCAGCTATGGAAAGCTGTTGAGGGGAGCAGTGTCTATAACTGTCCTTTCTTTCATACTATTCCTTCAAAGCAATTTCAAAAGACTTGTGTCATTTAATTTGCTAAATACAGCCAAGGTTTGCAGCCAAAGTACTTTTACTTGCATGTAATACTTGGTGGAAGTTGTATTAATGGAGGGATGTTTGGAACTTGCCAAAAAAAAAAGGTTTTTTGCCAGATTTTAATGGCATTTTCTGGTAAATGGTTGCAAGAATTGTGGTATTGACTCCAAAATTCTTTATCTATATGGGTTGTTAGCAAAAGTTAACATGTATAAACCTAATAAGATGTTTAGAACAGATATTTGAAGCATGAAACTTGCTCATCTGTTCTTTGGAGTTTTAGTAACCCTTTAAAAGTCCATACCATATGCCAGCTTAGTACCTTGGATTGTGTTTCTAATGTGTATATTCTTGCTGGGGTTAAAGCTGACTGGTCTCTACAGACTAAAATTGATGTAGTTCTTTAGTATTTACAATTGTGTTTAAAATTATTTCACATAGAGCAAATCATGGCTTTTGAGATGGGCAAATTTAGGCTTATGGTAGTAACAATATAATTCTTTAAATAAGCATGAGCAGCACAAAAATACCTATTTTTTTTAAACGCCCTCACAGTTACCAGAACTCTTGAAACTGTGAATTGTCCTCAAACCTTGAGTCATTTTATGCTTAGTGTTCTGTGTTACAGTGTATTAAAGCATCATTTCGGTGAGAATTGTATTTGTTTTCTCTCTGATGACACCATGCTAGCAAGAATATGAACTGAATTGCTTCCACAGTGTTTATGGGTACTTCTGGAATATCTAGAATATCATTTATACCATTTTGGATGATGTAAGGGGTTTCAAGTGTTAAGGTTTGAGTACTTGTCAAGTCTGTTAAAATGTGTATTCCAAATAGATACCAGCATGTGTGAGTTTTCAGTACTATCACAAAACTTGTATTATTATGAGAATTGTTTGATGGACTTCAAACTAAGTGAATCCTTTACAAAGCCAAATAAAAACTTGGCAGCAGTGGAGGAAAATATGTGATCCACATCTAAAATCAGAACACCCATAAAAATCCATGTTATTTTAATATTATATCTTAAAGTAGATATAATGTGTGGGTTTATGTCTTAAGTGGCTCAATGTATCAGTAGGGTAAGGCAATTAAATATTTAGAAGAGCAGGGAGAGAAAGGCCAGCTGCCATTTTAAAAAGTAGAGAGAAAGTTCTACACAAATTGGTCTTGCTTTTATGTAAATTACTTTTTAATAGGTGTTTGAAAACAAACAGTCTTTGTGGTTAGGAACACTTTGTCCATGTTCAGCCAAGTGGATGAATTTTAAAGACTATAAAGAGAGTTGATTTGTTTTCTTTCCATTCTTTTTTTTTTTTTAAAGAAACTTAAAGACTTGCTTAGTCACTTAGTAAGTTGTAACAATAGGTCATTACCAGTGACCTATGCAGTAGATGTTAAAGGATGATGGCAAGATGAGGCATGATGCTGAAAACATACACTTGAAACGAGGTGCTGCTTTTGGGTCGTAGTTTTTCTTCCATTGCAAGGTAGCACATTGCTAATGATCTTTTATAAAAAAGACTGAAGTGCCTTCAATGGTGAGTTCTTCTTCTCAAGTGTTAGCAGTGTAATCATTCAATGTATTATGTTTTATTTTTCTAAATCAAACTGTCAGCTACAGTTACTTAACAAAAAAGGAAAAAAACCCCTCGTGAGTTGAGGTGATTTTTCCAGTAGTCTTTATTTTCCCACTCCTGTAAACAAATGCACGGTTTAAAGTTGAGTGGCATCATTAAGCTGGATTTCTGAGTGCTGGAAATTGTTCCTTCTTAAATTGCTACAAGTCATGACAATATTTATTTGTTTGTTTATTTTGTAAATGGTGTAGTTCTTTTCCTTAGACCAGCTTCTGGTTTGGACTGAGTCTGTTACTTGGTACCAGCTATACTATTTTTCCTCTTTTTGAACACCCAGCATTTGTGATTCCCTTTTCAAGATCAAATGAATTACCGGAAGAACAGATTAATTTTTCATGCTACAGAATTGACTGTGCACATACATAATTCTTTGTAAGTAAACCAACAATAACTCCTTGTAAAATATTGTTTTGCACTTCTGGGTAGCTTTCTAGTTTTGTTGTGTATCCTTTGATGGAATGCACCAAGGTAGAGGATAGCTTTCATATTAGTGAGTTATGGGGATCCACTCTGCAAATTTCATGAGCCAGAAGACTAAGACTAGCCTGCTGTGGTGATAGCATGTGTTGGCTGGAATGCAAGGGAAAGCACGTGTGAGCTGTGACTCCTCACACTAGCCTTTAAGTCTGTGACTGCCTTATTTTTCAGGACTGATGGCAGCAAGGGAGCAGAGTATTTTGTGATTACTACCAAGAGTTTATTACTAGCTAATACCTTGAGCACATAGTCTAGAATTTATGTCTAAATAATGTGGGTGTCACTGTGTCCCCTCAAACTAATTGGGAGCTCTTGCAACTTCTTGAAATGGAAAATAGCCTTTTTAGCCCAACATTCATGTCACCAGCTCATCTCTTTCCTTCTAATTCTCTGACATCTCTAAAGAATGCCAATCTTGATATAGTTCCTCTGGAGGCTCACTTAATATGCATCCAACCCTCAGAAGTAGACTTGTCAGAGAACTCACCAGGAAAGGGATCATAGAATCACTTAGGTTGGAAAGGATCCTCGTGACCTTTGAGACCAACCATTAACCTAACACTCCTGATTCCACCACTAAACCATGTCCTGTGTCTCCAGAGATGGTGACTCAGCCACTACCCTGGGCAGCCTGTTCCAGTGCTTGACAAACCTTTACTGAGAACCCGTTCAGCTGCTTCTTCTGTTAACTAAATCTGCTTCAATATGCAAAGGATAAAATGTGTTTTAAAGATTGCCTTTTATTCTTTCTTCTTACCTTGACTGCAACCTGTGTCAGATCCCTCAGGGCTGTCATTGTCATTGTGTGGCATCAGCTGTGCAATGCTAATGAGATGAACAGCAGTCTTTACCTGGTGCAGGCCCTGCAGGATCTTTGTCATTCTTGTCCTGTTTTCAAGGAGGCCACATTTCTCAATCATGTTAACTGTAGAAACAGCAACAAATTCTGCAAGGGCAGCTTCCTAGCATTTTTGTGAAAAAGTCCTGGTTGTAATATATATATTTAATTGAATTGAATAAGAGTCTACAGCAAGTCAAAGCACTGTTAGGTCTTCAGGTTTGAGTGACTGACCCAGATGAACTTTTACAGAACTAACTGCTGACAGAAATTTGCAGTGTTCCTAAAGTATGCTGTCCCATCTGTCTGTGGGTTGAGAGTCCTGTCCTAAAAGGTCAGTCTGTCCTGCCTGTGAGCCACATTTTTATTCCATCTGTTAAGATGAATGTTCTGAAGATAATGCCAAGAAAGAATTTACTAAATATATACACTTATAACGGGAATATATAGTCCTTGAACTGATCGAGTTTTTCTGAACACCAAAATTAAAGGTGTTTTTTGACCAGTCTGTCAAAAGGCAAATGATAGAAAATCACTTACCATGACTTTCATCACATATCTCTCTCTTCTCAGATTCTTCATTCATTTGGGATGTTAGTCTGTATTAGAAGTATCTTTGCATTAATTTCTATTATGTATATAATGTGTTATGAATGTATTTCTATTCATAGAATATGAAATGAAAATATAAAATTTATGACTTTAAATTCAGGTAGGAAACTGATACAATATAAAAAGCAGAGCAATAAACTATGATTGATTATTATGAAGCTAACTGAGAATATGTGACGTTGAAAATGTGAGTCCCCTCAGTTTTACAGTGTTTAGGATATTGTAAGAAGTAACTGAAAATATGTCTTGAGATTTGAGAACAGTTACTGAAAGTTAAATTTTCTTAAAATCATAAGAATTCATGAGTGAAAGCTGTGATTTGAATGGACTTTCCAAATGTAGCAAATGTAATATACCAAATCCTGAAGACATTTTCATTCTTCCTTTTTAGTATTTTTCCCCTTTAGCACATTTAGGACAGGAGGAAAAAAATCCCAAGAAAAAGCTGATATTGAAAAATTCAGACCCTACTCCTACTTTTTAATGAATTGCTGTTGGTATTTCTGTCTCTATGTGTGAGCACAAGGTCCAGACTTGTGGTTTAAACTATAAACAGAGATTGAGTTGCTTTTATACAAGGAGAAATGTGCACAGATGGAGTTAATGAGAAGTGACTTAAATGTGTGGGCTCTCCTAGAGGTGCCAAGAGCCCACAACAGCAGTTGAAGTTGATGAGCACTACAGGTGCACTCAGACATACCCTTTGAGTCTGATTTGTAGAAGGTGTTCAGACACCTATGGGAGCACACAGGAGTGTCTCAGTGCACTTGGAGTCGTGTTTGGGCGTGTTCACAGAGCTCTTGGATGCCTCTTTACATCTTTACTGAGATGTCTTTAAAATTCTGGATTTTTGCTGTGCTGTTGACAGTTGCCATAATTAAAGGGATTTTTTTTTTTAGAGCTTTCTTTCTACTTCTCAGTTAATTATAAGAAATCCTAATCTCATGGGCTAGAGGGCAGAAACAACAAAAGCTTTCAAGGACAGTACTTTGCATAACATGAAGGATTTCTGTGAGGTCTTTAACCTGTTTGGTACATTAAAATTCAGGAAAAGGACCTTCTGTGCTTCAAAAGTTCCTAAAGATAAATGAAAATATCCACTTCTGTAGTCATGCCTCTGAGACATCTATTTTTGAAACTTAGAAGAAAAAGTATTTTAGAATCTGTTAACAAATTCTGAATATTTTTTATTGACAGTCATCTGGTATGACTGACAAACCCCCACCTTATTTTTCTTAGTGTGTTGCTTCCATTTAAGGCACATTTCTGTAGTAAAGGAAAATGTTGCTGTTGGCAGAGATTCAGAATTTATTCTCCTTGCTTAATAGTCATAGTGATTAAATGTGGATAGTAACATAGCTTTTTGTTTAATAATAAAAGCTGTAAATGAGGAGGTTTCTTTTGCAATGATATATACTTGCATGTGATTCCTATATTGCACAGTAGGCTTTCATTAAGCTAATAAATCTAACTTCATGTTCCTGAAATAATTTTCATCTCCTTTCCCTGTCCTTCCTAGCCACAGTATCAACCTCTCTTTCCATATTTTGAACATGAGGATGTTAAAAGAAAGAAGCCTGAGTCTTGCAGAGTTTTGACATACTTTGTTTGAGGTACGGCCATTTTCATCCCGTAATGTAGTTGTTTTAGCAATCAAACACACCTCCCCTCTTTCTGATCTTAATTTAGTGTAGCCTGATTTTTCTCAGGCTTTCACAGAGGCCACAAGGGGTGGCCTTGCAATGCTGACAGTTCTCTTACATTTTGTGTTTTCCTGCACATAGTAGTTTGACCATGCTCCCCTTCCCCATCCTTCCATCCACTCCTGTTCTCCCCCCTGAAAAAGAAAAATCTTTTTGTCTTTACTTTCACAGTCTTCCCATCCTCTTCAGCAATGAAGGCTTGTTTTCTCCCCTGACTTGGGCCAAGTGTTGCCCACGAGACCTTCCTATCATATATAGACTCTGTAAACAGAGCGTCTTTGCTCCTCTCTAACACCGGTAGAAATTTTCTCGACAAAATTACTTCACTGTTCTCCTCAGATCTCTCCTGGAAACTCCACTTTGCTATAGTATCTACAGCAAACAAAAAGAAATTAGACTCCTAGTCTTGTTAGCAGCTACTTCTTAAGGTTTATTTCTTCATCTTTCCAGTCCATCTGCTTGTTCTAATCATCTGGTTTTTGTACAGCTTGGCTGCTGGGCACAAGATGTATCTTTCTCCTTGGTACCATCATATAAGAACCCAAAGTCTCCTAATCCATATGTAGGATGCACTGTAATGTGAAGGCCAGTCTGGAGGGGTAGGTCTAACTCTAAAAATTCTGTGTGTACAATATGACATGTTCCCTTGTGTACACCAGTCAAGTCTAACCACTTGACTAGGAGATAGCAATTGTGGTAATGTTTTTGGTTTTTTTCTTCAGTTTTCCTCCAGGCTGTGTTATATTGTGCAATTCGATACGTTTAGGTACCTAGAGTTTAAGTTTCCAGATAGAAAAATACATGGAAGAATTGCAACTTGACTTGCGAAAAACATGGTCAGGATTGTGGGATTTTTTTGATTCACAAAAGTAACACACATTTTTTGGGGTATCTTGTTTTGCATATATGTGTTACTTGAGTTTTGTGTCCTTTCATCTTACACATTACTCAAAACCTCTTAGCCTTTAACAATATCATTAGACAAACTAGGTTCTCCTTCTTGCTTTAACTTGGGGCCTAGGTTAGGTGGAAATGAGTGGATTATCTCTTCACTGGAATTTGTACCCAGTCTTCATCTTCAATCTTATGATGAAGAAATCTGAAAAAATCTGGTATGAACCAATATAATTCTGTTCTCTAGCAGTATGTGCTTCTTGGTTTGTGCTTATATAAAAATGCAGAAAGGATGTTATGCAAGTAAGTATTTCTTTGCTTGACACTCACTACGCAGCCACCTGTTAAAATATAACGATATGGATGATTCCCAGTCGCAGCTATGAAAGCTTTGCTGCTTGTGATGAAATATGTTTACTAACCTTCAGAAAGCAGATTTTGTTTTTAGCAAAGTAGAATTTGAAAGCCTGATAAAGTGAACTCATGCAGACTTCGAAAGTGGAAGATAGCATTGTGATAGTAACAGAAACAAAGCAGTCAGCTGACTTGTTCTGTAGAAAACTTCACTTACTCTGTGCCTTCTAAATACGACTGTGGACAAAGGTATCCCTGATGGATACTGAAGACTGTAGAAATTATTATACTGTGAATGTATAGATGTGTAGTGGAACAGATCACATTTATGTGCGAAAGGCCAGGTCCTTGTGATGTAAATCAGTCCAAGTGTTTGGAAGATAAATTACACAGATATCTCACCCGTGAGAATAGAAATGTTTTGTAGAGTTGATCTATTAATAAGACTAACAGTATCTTGAGAAATAGTACTTCTGAAGGAGTTTCCTATTACCTTGAATAATTTAAGGAAGGTCTTGACGCAGGAAGTTCTAATCACAGTTTGTGGCTTTCTCATAAATAAAAAACTCTGCCTATTCTTCACTCAAGGTGAAAGCTTTACAGTTTAAGGATATCAGGAAGTACCGATAACTCAAACAAGCAAACTGTTTCCTCTATCAATAGTTCCTAATGTATATGTTAACTTATTAGTTATGCATTATCAGTTGCCCTTGGAACCCCCTTTGTCTGTTGGCATGTCACTCATAATGTTGACTTATTAATGTTGATCATTTCCTTGATATTGCCAGACTCGGTGTATTCAGCCAATCCCTTGTCTACCAGGCTACTCTCTCTAGTACCTTTTCATTCGGTTTGTTTATCTCTTGTCCATCAGGCTACTCTTTCTAATACCTTTTTGTCTGCTTAACATTTGCTTTATCTACTCTCTAAGACTTGCACTGAAGTTGTGTAAACCAGTAGCGCTCAGAAGGCCCCTACTACGGTGAGGAAAGGCATGGAATCAGAAGAGATGGTGAAAAAATGCAGAAAACTAAATTGCCAGTCATCTTTGAAGTATTTGTGTGTTGTGCCAATGTGGTCTGGGCAGCCTTAGCTTAGCATGTTACCAGACTGCAGGAATTCAAGGAACCCTTTTTTATATAGTTACAGCTCATTCCATAAAAAGCTGAACTTGGGCTTCTGATATGTTCTGTGATAAATCTGCAATTGTGTGCCAGTCTGTAACTAAAACATGTGTAAAGGAAGGCATAGGGTTTTTTGTGTAACTTGTTTTGCCATTAACATTACAAATTGTGTAATATTGCTTGATAGAGCAACTGCAGGTACCTGATTTATGAGTTCATTTCCTTGGACAATTCTGTGATATTTATCTATAGTATGAATGAGTTTGTTAGTTCAGAGTAGTTTAGCATATTTTCAAAGATAAGTTTGAATGGGATGTGCTTTTTTGTAAGTGAATTGATGGCGCTGATAATAACACTTGGGTTTATATAGTGAAGTACTTTTGGAGATCACAAACGGAATTCCTCTTTAATAAAAGTATTCCAGGAATGCAAATAATGTCCTCAAACTATTGTTATTTAGTCCTTACAACCAGACTAGATACAATCCACAGCACTATCGTTGCAGTACTTACTGGCACCTACAGCCGTGAGCTGACTATTGTAGATAGACTTCAGACTTTATTTCCTGGTTCATTTAAAGATAACTTTCTTGTGTAAATTCTAACTAGAACCTTTGAGAGGAAGAGGAAATTCAGAAACACTCAAGCATTTGATATTTTAAGTAATTAAATTTGGCAAAATGTTAACATTTACATTTGAACAGCACTACAGGAGGAATAACGGTTTGCTTTCAGCACTGAAAATGAATCTACTTCTGCTACCAAACCTTGAATGAGACTATTGACAATAGCCTCAACAAATCATGCTTTGGGAAGGAGGCCCTTGCAATAATTTGACTGATTTATAAAAAGCATTGACATATTAAAGAAAGTTCATTACCCAAACTATTACTGCACTGTGGACCAGAACTAGCAGATGAAATAGCTGTGTCAAGTAATAGTACATTATAGCTTTCTAGAGGACCTGAAAACTTGGGAGTGAGAGAGTCTTTAAAGAGAAACATTTTTCTTAATGATGGGGTTTCAGTAATGAAGGGAGCTTATGGGTTTCTGATCAATCCATTAGTACTATGTACACATACATCCTTTAGTACAGAACATCAACTCAAAAAACTTTGTGGATTGCTGGGACTTCCTCTTTTTTACCTGAGTTGAGGAAGCATTTTATGTCTCCTCCAGCCTTTCCCTGCATAACAATAGTGTAGAGAGAAACTGCAAAGTGATACTACTGCTTCACTTTCCTTATGAGGCCGTTTTCTACACTTCACATTTCTTTTATTGTTTTCCACCCCTTCAGCTACAGCTGAAACACAGCAATTCTTCAGAGTTTGCCAGTACAAATTGTTCTACAGCTGTCTAGGGAGGGTGAAAGAAGGGAGGGTGTTTTCCACCTACTCAAAATAGTTCATAAGTTGTGCCCTATGATGTACTAAGTACAGTTCATACATTTGCAAAGGAAGCTTGAAGAGCGTATTAGATCTTGCAGATAAGTGGAAAGCTGATGGCTTTCCAGCAGCACAGTGGTTACAGTATCATAGGTGACAGTTTCAAATGTGATCATGCTTGATCTGTTACTGGTTTGCTTTTGAAAATACTGTCATGGTTGTGGCCAAGCTGTTCAACATTTGTCGTAGTTTATGGTAAAGCTTTAAAATCTGTAGCAGCATGGTGAAAATCATGTGCAGAGATATTTTTTTTATGTGAAGGCTCCTATTATTGCAGGAGATATATATATAGAAGTGATGCAGGAAATAGGCTGAAAGTATGTTGCTTCCCTACTATCAAATTAGGTATGAAGCAAATTACAACTTCATCCTTTTCAGTAATAAAGAGGAGGATGTAAATACAGAAACTAGAGCAATAATCTATAGCACTGTTGCTTCCAAACAGGTGACTGTGTTGAAATTTTTATTCTATTAAATTTTGTGCTTTGGGAGATGCAGCTTGTATTTTCAGCCATTTGTCTAGCCACATAAGCTGGAACGTTTTCAAAACACTTGCCAAGAACAAATCCATTGGAAGAAATGTTATACTTTGACCCAGGTTCAAGATGTTCTAAAGCAACAAGAAATAAATATTTTTGAAGAAGTATTTAATGTCCAGCTTAGATTTTTTTTTTTTTTTCTCCCTAGGATCTGATTCACACTTGCTTAACAGCATACACATACTATTTTCCTATGTATTTCTTTTTACTTCTGTTTTAAATTGACTCTTCAATCTTTTTCTGTTGGCATTTGTTCTTATAGAAAATTTCAGATGTAGAGTCCTGTAGCAACACTTTATTTAAACCTAATTAAAGGGAATTTCTTCTTTGTTATCCACTATAACCAGCAAATGATGAGAAATTCCAGAAAGTTAATCTTCTGACACAGATGTACTTATATATTCGTCTTCTATTTTTGAAAAACTTTTTCATTAAGATGTAGTGTGTGTTTTGAGCAGGAGCGTATTTGAATCTTTCCTTAAGTCTTCATTTTCACCTTCCTGTCTAGGGTCCAGCACAATTGCCAAAGACCACATTTGATGTGTTGACCATCAAATGGACAAGGGATGATAGTTGGGCAACCACATTGATGAGAGCTTTCTTGCTGAATACAAAGAACTTTTTGACTTTCCTCTGTGAGTTGGACAGAGCTGCTGTTGAGAGTTACTTGTTGTTTTCTCTTGGACAGACTGCAAGATGTGATGTAACAGGCTGATTTGTGGTTAATAGCAGTGGATGAGACTGGAGCCTGGAGTATCTACTTGATGCAAGAAATGAGCTAATGGATCCAGTTTTTATATAATAAACTTAATTTCTTCTTGGACTGCTAAGTAATTCAGTTGCTTTGATTATAAGCTGAAGTTAATTTTATTATTCATTAAAAATAAGCACATTTTTCTGAGTAAGTTCATGGACATAATGACAACTCTTGCTACCACAGTTACACTGTATCCTGAAGAGATGGGAGAGAATTACCAGGAACCAAGTTGCACTGACAGGATTGCTGTATCAGAACCAAGGATGTTTTGCTCATAACTTTGGAGACTTTCCAGGTGATCTGAAAAGGTGTGAGACCGTGCTTCTCATCAGATGCCATACTTAGGCCTTTCAGAGGACAAATACTAAATGTCAAATTGAGAATGGCATAAGAGAATGTCATGTATTAGCCTTTGATTGAGTGTAGTTGTGAGGAGGGAAAGTAATTGTATCCACATTAGAAATATGATAAAACTCCTTGGCCATGTGTCCTCTTTTTACATTTCATTAAAAATATTGAAGTACCTTAAAGGTTTGTTTGTTCAGTTACAGGAGACTCTTGAAGGCATGAAAGAAAAACTCAATCATAGTCACTGGATTTAGGGATGTTGTAGATGGTGACTAGGTCTCTCAGTCTCTTTAACTTTCTTTCTTGCAAAATTAAAAAAAAAAAAAAACAAACCCACAAAAAAAAAAGCTGAAAAAACTATTTCCTGATTTCTTGTTCAGCATGGTGACATCTCAGAATGTTCTTTTTCAGTGAGAAAATGCTATTTTGAGCAGCTTGTTTTTATGCAGCAACAAGAAAAAGATTATTAATATACCCTGTACTTTGCCTGTAAATAGCTGTAAAAATGTACATTTCTTTTTGTTTGTTCGAGGTCAAGAATATCTCTGGTTTTCTGAATTTCAGGAAAGTCCTATTCCTAGTACTAACCTTCATTTAGTTTTTTGATCTCTAAGGACTTTATTAAAAGAAGGTCTGACTACTCTTTGATAATGACCTCAAATGCATTACCTGGAGTGTTTGTAGTTGATAAAAAGTATTTGAACCATAAGGATTTCAACCCATTGGATTTTTCCATATGAATGTTCCTGTAGTTCTTTTTTCCATTTGTCTTCTGCATAAACCTTCCGCTTTTTTTTTAACTTTCTTCCCTTAAATATTAGGGTAGGCAAAAAACATGAAAAGAAAAACATCTAATCATTTAATTTCTGTAGGACTAAACTACAGAAAATGATGTGCTAGATAGAAAACTGGAAACACTTTGGACTGCCTTGTCAAACCAGACCTACATGGGGAAATTATGGTGGAGCTGCCACCCAAACTGTTTCTAAGTGGAGAGATTTATTTTTGAAAGTGAAGGCAAGCTGCTTTCTCAAGATGAAAATTTACTTGTTTTTATGGCACCTTATCAAAGGCTGCTTTTCTCTTCTTCAACTTCCATCCCACCACCTCCTGCCAATTTCTACTACATGCACACACACAAAAGCAAACATGCCCTCAGACCTAAAAAAGCCCAAACCCAGTGTATTTATACTTTTACTCTCCCTCAGTCCATCTGTCCTGCTTCTACTGTTGTGACCCAGCGTTGTTCTGCTTTCCTCACTCCATGGGATTACATCCTGAATTGCCACTTGAGGCACAGTGCATGGTGCCATTTCAACTGTAGATGTGTGGTGATAGCGAAGACATGTTGACATCTGTCAGGTAGAAGAGTGGGTTGGCAGAAGTGTTACTGAAAATAAAGTTGAGCAGCAGAAGGAAAAGCAAAACTAAGACTCCATAATTCAGTTAAAATGGTTTTATGCATTTATTTTATATACTGAGGGTCTTAAATTATAAAATTGACACAGGATAATGTTTATGTGAACCTCTATTGCCAGATGAGTGCTATAGTTGCACGATTTTTCAGCTACCCCTTCTTCCCGAGGTGCTGGGAATGGAGACTGCCTGTGAGGTATATAGTAAATGTGTATGCCTTCAGCCTCACCTAGACCTTGGATTTGCAGATGTGGGTTAGTTTTCTTGGCTTTGGTAGCATATTTATGCTGCTTACGGAAGGTGGTATCATGAATTTTGTCTTTTAAAGGACTGATCAAGACTGAATAATGAAAGTTTCTTTGAAAATTAACAAAAATGTTTTAAAGTGTCTTAAAAATTATGTCTTGAACTGTTGAACTAAAGTGATTGTTCACTGATGAGCTGTTGAAATCAGTGGAGTCTTTGAAACTTAGTTATAAACTAACTCTGGTCTCATGTTTTCCCTCTCTTCAGAGGAACCACGGGCTTGGTGTTTCAGTTTAATGTGTAATAGTTTCTTCTAAAATCTTGTAAAATATAATGTTGCCAAATTTATCTCTTGGAAGAAAATAATAGCAGCTAATATGAGTTGTCAGAGGGTTTCAAGACTTGTTTTACCCTTGCTTGGTGTGACCCAGTCAGGTTAGGTGAGCAGGGTGCAGCCCTTCTAACCCTACACAGGTGTGGAGTCAACCTTTGGCATTCCTACTGTTAGCCCTTTGCTTTATGCATTTGACATAATCAGTGGGTAAATGGTAGCTAAACTCCTTCTGAACACTCAGTGTAACAACTGAGGGCCCCAAGTTTGTTTAGATGTGTGAACAGTTCTATATAAGTAGAATATACATTTGGAGTTTATTGGTGATTTAATTGCCACATCAGTAATAAAGTCAAAACATGCGTAGTATGACGATACTTGACATGGTATGAGCACACATTATGTTGAAATGCAAGTATTCTTATTAGAAATCAGACTTTTTCTTCTCTGATCTAGTTTATCCTTTCATACCTTCTACCAACACATGATTGTTCTTTGATTTCACTTGACTGTATTAAGTAGTAAGCTGTAGCTTATCCCATTGTTAATGGTGCATTTTGAAGGAAGGAAAGGTACAGTCAGTCTCCAAAAGGAAAACCATCATCTTGCAATAAGTAAAAATGGGGGCAGCATGGATTGTACTATTTCAGAACACAGATTGGCCAGCTGAGGTGGGACATCTGCTGAGATATTCCCACAGGAATAAAGAACTGCAGTACCAAGAAATCCATTAATTTGCATTCAATTGGCGTGTACTCCACATCTGTTTAGACAATGCAGCTGCAGGAGGAGAAAGTGGTTAACATCGGCCCTGAATATTCCAATTTATGTGTAGAAGCACGTCTGGTTTAAGCTAGTAAAGCCTAGCAGTCCTGGTTTGGACTCATTACTTCTAGAAAGGGGGATGTTTTAGAGGATTGCCTATCCATTTTAAGCATGACTCCTGGCGTCCCCTTAGCAGAGAAGTGCTTGAGATACGCAGATGTTTTCACTCACCACTGCGTTTTCTGGCTGTAGCTCTGGTGTTTTGGCAACCCAGTCCATTGACACTTGAACTATCTTTAGCTTTTAGGTTACCTAAAACACCCTTCATAAGAGCAGAGGAGAGTAATACCTCAAGAATAAAATGGTTGCAAGGCATGCCACCTTCAGAAAACAATCTGAAATATAGATCAGTATTTGCATCGGGATCCTGATGTTGAGGGGATGTGATGTAGTAATCAATTGTAGGGGTTAGCTATGGTGGCATGACGTTGCAGCTGAATACACGTTGTTTGCATGTGGACATATGTAAGAAGAGGATGAGGTGGCTGTGACTGGAGGTTTAGAAGGCTGATACAACAACTTTTAAAACAGCTTAAACTTTATAACAAAACTTCACTAGATTCTTTAGAAATACGTATTGCTAATGGCTAGTTCTTACTCATTCCTAGTGATTACCATTGCATATTCAAAGCAATTATTCTGTAACAATCTCATTATAAATTAATTGTGAGCTCACAGTGCCACAGAGCTGGTGTCATGTATTTAGCACTGATAGCTGTGGTCCTTGACAGCAAGATGTTCAAGGCTGAGACAGATGCCTTTTCTTGTTCCTTTGCAGTTTTATTCCTTGTTTTTGTTTTTTTTTCCTGCTGTAGAAAGAAAAGCATTTTTTTTGTCTATGTCTCAAGGTTGCACTACATGAGTGACTAATAATTGACTGCCACTGAGTTGCTTACAGTTTTGGGGCCCCTCAGCTTTCAACCTGTGCTCATAGTTTCAAGGCCTTTGTTCTTATATGTAAGCTGTATGCCATTACAAGAGGCATCTGATACCCAGCTCTAGCTCATACAAGTTCTCCTAACAATATCCCAGACATAAGAGACCATAATTAGAGCCGTGCTCATTTGACATGGGAACACAGTTGATTCAAGGCCTGAGGCCTGTTCCTAGCAATGGCAATACCATTTGTACTGAACAACTTTGTACAAAAATGCATATATATTGTTCACTTGTCATGTGGTATAAATTTGCTTATGTTTGAGTTCATAACAACCCCTAGCATTCTATGATTCTATGATAACAAGCTAATAATTAAATCCTACTCAATCTACTGCTACACTTATGGATGCAACAACTTCTGCTTTGACCACAGACAGGGTTTTATAACTGTGGGACTAGTGATGAAGAGTAGTTGATGGAAGAAGCCTGAGGTTAGTGCTCTTCCAAGTTTATCCAGAGTAAGAGCCATTACTTACACAGGTATAAATTGAACAGTGAGCGTCAAACTTTGTATATGTACAAACTGAGTAAGAGACTTCGCTTAATCTCGTGTAGATGATTCATTCTCCTGTTTCAAAAGTGAAGAGGAATACATGGACATGTGTCACCAAAATCTGTTCACATGAAAATCAACTGTTTGTACTCTACTTTAAGCATTTTTTTAAAAAAAAGAATATTTAAAACACTGAGAAATATGTGTGGATCACTTTAGCATTGAGACACTTTCCTGATATGATTCTAAGTAGTGTGAGAGGGGTTTTTTTGTTGTGATGATGTAGCTCCAGTAATATTATCCTCTATGATTAGTCAATTGGCCAGCTGTTGAGCAGGATTTTGGTAAATATAGAACAGAAAAAGTACATTTTTAATGAAGCTGTTGGAAATACTGAAAGTAGTAAGACTATTAAAATGCTTATGTAAATGGGTGTAAGGTCCTTTTCCAGAGAAACATGCTAATAGTTTTTGTTAAAGGTAGAGGCAGTTTTAGATTGTGGTATATTTATCACAAAGGGTGTAATTGGTTTGTTTTAAAAAACCCAAACAAAAACATCAGTGTGTTGGTTCAGTGGTGGTGAGATTTTGGCTGGTTAGAGATGGAGTTAAGGAAGAACATAACAAAGCTGTTCTTTGTTAAAGGTTTTCTTGTATATCTTTTCACTTTCACCCTGTTTTTCACACTTTGTGTTCAGTTTTGGTACATTAGCTACTCTCAGTAAATCAGGAGGGATTATCTTCCTAACGGTTTCACAAACAACTTCACAACTGTGACATATCCAGTTTCCAGAGGGGTGCTGGAATTAATTCAAGAGTTGTCTTAGAGCAAAACCACCTCTTTTCAAAGCTTAAAAAAAAGAAAAAAAGCATATTCTTCAAAGGCACAAACAAAAATGTTTAGATATCTTTAGATACGATCCTACTGTGGATTTTTGAGACTAGACTAGGAAAAAGCCTTAGTAATTAACAGGATCAGCTGCTATGAGAACACTTGTAAGGCAAGGAGGAATATAGAGGAAGTATAAGGCAAGGAGAAGAATAAGGGCTTTAGAGCAACATAATTTAGGAGAAGGTGTCCCCACCAGTGTCAGCAGGCACTGTCAAAGTGCAGGAGTGATTACAGTAGATAAACACAGGTTTATTGCTTCAAATGTTGCTCTCTTTGGTTACCAATTTCTTGTCAAAACAGAAATACCAAGGAGAGATTTCTATGCTGCTGGCTTCGTGCATTCCACCTCAGATATTCCTTAATATCTTCTGACCACTCCATTTAGATACCAAATAATGAGTCATTACAGGTATAGAGTCATGAATCATAGCATAATTTGGAACTTAAAGATCATCTAGTTGGTATATGATAATCATGAACAGTGGAATTTGACAGCTGTCAAATCTAGATTTAAACATAGTGATATCAGTGCAAGAAGGACAGAGATTCTTCTCCTGTGCACTTTGCAAGCATCCATGGCCACCAGCAGTGCTGTAAAGTTAATTAGTTTAAGTACATGTTGTTGGATATCCATC
Organism: Urocolius indicus; assembly: GCA_013401255.1. Classification (NCBI taxonomy): domain Eukaryota; kingdom Metazoa; phylum Chordata; class Aves; order Coliiformes; family Coliidae; genus Urocolius; species Urocolius indicus. The sequence goes on along the minus strand of WBNH01007661.1, from coordinate 261,792 downwards.
AAGTTGCTATCCACTGGAATTGCTTTATTGGCAGTAAAAATAGGACTGGTTTCTTTGGACGTTTGGGGTTTTGGGATTGATGTGCTTGGGAGTTCTTTACTTGTAGCACTTAAAATAGTGGGGGACAGTCTTCTCTCTTTCAGTGAATTTTAATCCTTTCTTATGGCAAAATTTTAATATTTCCTATCTCTGTTCTTGGAGATTTTGAGTGGATTTAAAGCTTCTTTTTTTTTTCCTCCTGTTGATAAAGAGAATAGAAAAGTCAAAATCTGTATTTAAGTATCTCATTCTCATAGGCTAGACATACATCCTTGTTTCTATTCTAGAACTTTAAAAAGAGACTGTTAAATACTTTTTTTATTGCTGCTCAATGTTAATTATGTTCTGAAGGTTTTTTCCTTCATCGGTGAGTGATTAAAAAAATCTTTACAGTTGTCTGTTAAAGCTTGGTGTTGATAAGTTTACTTTCTTACTCAGTGTTTCCCACTTCACAACCAAGTGCTAATTGGGGAAGAAATGCTGACTGTTACAACATCTTATTGCTATAGAGGACACTGTCACTTCTTAGTTGAAATAAAGTCGCTGAGGAAGTTAATCTTGAACATTTCAGATTTCTTTTTGAAGCTGTGATGTTGTTTTAAACTATGAATTTTTCTATGTTTTATTACACCAGATACTTCAAGAGAATAGTAAACCATTCCGTCTTTAATGAAACAACAAAACTCTATTGTTTAGTTGGCTCTCGAGTGTTCCAAGGTTACAGTTAAATAAACTGAAAGAAGTGAAACCTTCCCTCTGCTGTTTCTTGGAAAATTAAGTTTATGTAGAGCAGCATTAAAAAGAGTCTTTCATTTTCTCTGCTGAGACCATTTTAAGCATGGAAAAAGTCAACATGAGGGCTTTATAATGTTTTTCACTGTGGTTGCAATTCATTTCTCTGCATCATTCCTGCTTAAGCAAAAGATGGCTACAGATTGTTCTTTTAGCAATATAAACACATGGTATAGTCACTGCCTCTTCTGCTTTTAGTTTACTGTGTAATGCACATTTCACTTCTACAATCAATGATAATCAATAATGCTAGATGCATATGCAAGACTTTTTGGAAAATGAGTGGTCCGAAGATATTTCTGTCCCTCTACAGAACTGCTGGTTCTACTGTAAGCAGAAAATCTGAAGGGAATTTTAACAAACAGAGAGCACTGCTAGCAGGCATCTGTGTAATTATCCTATTAAAACAGAGCAACATCTGCATTATCTGTGCAACTGCAGAATGGAAGGGAACATTATGTTCTCTAATCCTGTCTGTGAGCATTATGAAGTTAAAAGGATAACATTTTACCAAATCTGTGTTTTAACATGATAGGTTACACTTAATTACCTTTCTTCTTGTTGGGTTTTATGCTAAGGACCTGGCCTCTAGCCTTCATCACAGACCTTTTCTTGCCTTTGGGTTGTTTGTGCCAGGTTTTGTCTTTGATTTCACCATGAAAAGATGGTCCTACTGTGTCTTGAAGGCTGTTATTACAATTATCTTCCCTAGTGTGTGAAAAACTCTGAGAATATTATATTTATAAATGGAAAGACATACTATAGCGTTCAGAGTTTATGTTTTGAATTTATTTGCAAAGAGCAAACAAACCCATTGGACTATATGTTAGAAATAAGGAATAACAACGAACGGCTGAGGCCACCCAGGAGCAAGAGGTTATTCCAGCCTTCTCACTGCTTGCAGTGTAAGACAGGAGAGTGTATTGGCTTAAATAATGTAGATTTGTTTTTTTATCCCTTTACCCCTGGGAGAGTCTGATTTCCTGATCACCTATCTCGCCATATGCCGTAGCTCTTGCCAGGAACTCTGAGCAATGTCACTGCCAGCTGAAATGACTTGTTTTCTGAGAACTGAATTATGTTGAGAATTGTCTTAAATTGCTGCAATGGCAACATCACAAGGTTTTGTGTACACATACACACAAAAGAAATATGTAAAAGCAGCCTTACCTTGAAATTCAGCTTAGAAACCGCTTCAAGCATTGAATTTGATCCAGATACTGAGAGGTGTTCTACACCTGTTCAGGCGCATCACTCTCTCTTTGTTCTCTTTCCAGTGCTTTTCTCAGCTTCTTTGTGCTCTGGCTAGTACAGTACAGTGTTGATACATACAAATTAAACATTTACAAAGTAAGCATGTTATCTACTCCTATTTCGTAGGAGTGAGAGTGAAGACCTAGTGTAGCTAGTAAAAACTTCTAATACCCTGTGGTAACTACGCTTCTTTTCTTTCCTCTTGCAACAGGATGGAACTGGAATACGGATTTATGTTGACAAAGGAGTTGGAATAAGACTGAGTCTTCTGCTCTGTGAAAATTATATAGCTGGACCATGAACTTGCTGTTTAGCATCACGTTTTAGGAACCTTTCTAGTAACTGTGTGAAGCTGTTTTGAATCATGGCATTCTCTCCATGGAAGCTGTCCTCTCAGAAACTTGGCTTTTTTCTGGTGACTTTTGGTTTCATTTGGGGAATGATGCTTCTGCATTTTACAATTCAGCAACAAACACAACATGAAAGCAGTTCAGTCCTGCGTGAGCAAATTTTGGATCTCAGCAAAAGATACATCAAAGCATTAGCTGAAGAAAATAAAAATGTGGTTGATGGGCCTTATGTTGGGACAGTGACAGCATATGGTAAGTGTGTGATTTAGATTACATCATAATCTGAGTAAGGTTTTCCAAACATTTTACTTCATAATGCTGCTCAATTGACAATACTTCACCTCGTGGATTTTCTGAACAGATGGAGAAAATGGCTTCACTTGTAACTGTGAAATGGTACAAATTTTACTTTTTCAGTCAGTTGAGAGTGGTCTGCTCGCTTTTATTACATCTGTCTAGTAGTTCTATCTAGCATGCCTCAGGTTATTTGTTAGAATTTCACTAGAAAACCTCTTTTCTGATGCTTTTGATAAACTTGGGAGGCTTTACAGCTTGCATGTCAGTGATTTAAAACCCTGTGGAAAAAGAACTTGCCTTACTGATGGAGATCTGCTATGTTTGTTTCTTTTCCATTTCACTTCTTTGTTCAGTCAATTTACCTAATGTTCAAGTTTATTTATCTGGTATAAACTTAAATTAAGCTTAAATATATCACTTTTTGCCTCAGGGTAGAGAACAGTTTTTGTGAGTTTCAGTGCTTTGTTGTCAGTAAGTTTTAATGCTTACTGTTTTCTGTTTTGTACAACATGAGTTAAGTTTTTCTACATGTGTGAGACAAAGCATGCAGAGAAGAAGGAAGCGTATTATGGAAAAAAAAAATGAAAATAAAAATATCCAATTTTGGGTTAGATGTGGCCCCCATACAATTTGATAACATCATGTCATAGGCCTTGCTTCTTTAGAGGTTTTTAAATTCACTTTTTTTCCTACTTAACTATGCACTTTCAGACTACATGAAAAGTTAATGGCTAATTAGTCATCTAGACGTGTTTCCTTCTATAGTTGCCTTAATATTCAGCTCTGAAGAAACTGAATAGATGTTTTGTCTACCTTGACTTTAGTAAGGCATTTGACACTGTTCCCCACAGCATTCTCTTAAGAGAAATTGGCTATTCTTGGCTTGGATGGGAATACACCTTCCTGGGTGAAAAACTGGTTAGATGGTTGGGTCCAATGAGTTGTGCTCAATGGAGTTAAATCCAGTTGGCGGCCAGTCACAAGTGGTGCCCTCCAGGGTTTAGTGCTGGGGCCACTTCTGTTTATCATCTTTGTTAATGATCTGGATGAGGGGATAGAGTGCACCCTTAGTAAGATTGCACATGACAGCAAGCTGGGTGGAAGTGTCTGCATAAAGGTAGGGAAGCTCTACAGAGGCTGGATGGCTGGGCCAAGGTCAATGCCATCTTGGTCTTGCACTTGGGCCACAACAACCCCCAGCAGCCAAAATGATTCTATGATTCTAATAAAGACTACGATGCAACAAATAGTAGCTGCACTTGTTTTCTCTAGTTTTCTCTTAATAGTCTTTACTTTTTGGTGCATGTAATGAAAATATCTTCCTGGGATATTGTCTCCATGTCTCGTTTTTCCTCTAAGACAACGAAATTTTGAGTTTGTGTAAAGGTGTGAGCCCGAGATTATCACCCCAAACATAGCTAACAATTATATTACTTTGTTGCTTAAATAACAAGCTGTCCTTACTCTGTAACTAACGCTGATTTATGGCTGCATGTTGAACTGTACTAGATTGTAATCTTGCAAAGCAATACAAGCTAGAGTGGTACTAGATCGATATTTAGATTGGAGGTTTCCAAGCCAGTAGAGATCCCTAGAGGTTTGGATGCATAGGTTCAAAACAAAACCCTGTGTGCTATATAGTCATTATTAGTGTCCCAGTCTTGTAAGGCTGCTTGATGGTAGATGTCCTGTTATCATGTAAGAACCCATCCACTCTAAAACCCACAAACAATATGTATCCAGGAATTGAAAGGTAACTGCATTAGTATGTGCATTAGTTAGGTCTGAGGGTACAGGATATCCTGAAGCTAAGTTGCCCCTGCAGTTCATTGCCTGTGGCATTCATTTCCTATTCCAAATCCTGCTGAAGAATAAGCTGACTCACTGCCCAACAGTGCTCAAGTTCTAGGAGAAGTTAAAGTGCATTCGAAAGTGGATGCAGTGACTTTATAACACTTCTGTGAAGGTAGAAATAAGTTTTGTGCAGAAATTTCAAATTCTCTGGCTAAGAAGAATCTTAAGTTTGGACAGTCCTTTTCAATCAAGCAGTTAGGAAAGATGCAGAAGAATGGTATTTATTTGAAATATAAAAGGGAAAGGTGCTACAATGAGTGAATAACACCATATCAAATAATGCTTTATGAAACTGAGTAAAGTAATTACTTAAGTTGGTTTGTCCTCTTTGGCATACCAAATGATTTGTTGATAGGAAATGATCAAGTTAGCTGTTCAGCACTAAACACTACATTAATGACTGCTGATCACAATTGATAGAAGTTGGTTCACTATTCTATGAATACCAATGCCCCTGCTATTTAGCCTTTTGATTTCTTTTAATCCTAACCTCTGATGGCTATTAGCAAGCACAGTTGCGATTTCTCTGTTGAAGAACATGTTTTAAGTTTGCTTGGTTTGGCTGTTTATACCCACTCAAAAAGTCTACAGTCATTCCTTAATTGTGATTGCACAGCTGTTCACTTTCACACTTTTCCTTTCTGCCATCACCTGTCAGGTAGATCAAACACTTTTCTTTTAACAGTTGTAGTCCAAATATACACAGTGACTATTAGATTTATCTAGCAGTAAACAGTTGTTTTACAAAAATTATTATTAATCTCTGCTTCTGCCCTTCCCTTCTCAAACTAGTCACCAGTTGGGTTTTTTTTCTTCTCCTAAGCAGTCTCTTGTAGCAGTGTTTTGGTTTCAGTATTTAAAAATTTCAATGTTTTTAGCCATGTTTCTCTTTGATTTGTGCATGCCTTTATGTATGCTATGTTTCTTCCTCATTGTTCCCTGAATTTCTTTTTCCTACTTTTTTTTTTCTCCTTCTGTACCATGTGTTCATGTTAAATCCTTGCTCCACACTTTTCTTCTCCACACTATACCATTACCTGACTTTTGGACCCTTTTTAAAACAGTCTAGATCATTAGTGCTTAAAATTCCATCTTGTCTTCAAAGGAGAAAGGTTAACACAGAGTTATAAAGAAAAAATATCTACTGTATGGCTCCATGGAATAAAATAACTCTCCTTTTATTTGGAAAGAAGAATCATAAGCTTTCTAATAGAAATAGCCTTTTCCGATTTACTCTCAATTGGACAAGTATCAGCCTAGTCATGGAAAAAAATAAAGGTAGCACTAAGTGTGGCAAAAATATAACTGATATATGGAGAAATCTTCTATTAAACATCAAAAAGTTATTTCATTCTAAAGTTCTAAAGGCAGAAAATGTATTATACATGTGCATGTGTATATTTTATGTAATTAAATGAAAAAAAATAATGTAAATTCATCTTAAAAAATTCTTTAATCCTGAGACAAAGGTGTAAATGAACAAAGAACAATACTTACTTTCATCTTCTTTGGCTTGATGCCACTGTAATTACACAGTTTAGTTTGATACAGGTCTATTTCTCCCTTCAAGCCCACAATTCTTTTAGCTTGCCCTACTATCTGTGTTACTTCAAGAAATCTGAACAAAAGAAAAGGGAAAGAATACAAAAAATACAGAAGAACTCTTTCTGGGTAGTCATTTGATATGCAAACTCCTGTTATTGTTTGTTTCTTTCCATGCAAAGGAAGTGCTGTGTCAGACCAGATAGAGAGGTAGAAGCAATCACCAACAGACTGAAGAAAAGAAACAGGTGATTTATGGTATATACATCAGAAATGTTGAACTTAACTTTTTTTATTTACCACTGCAAAATCAGATTTTGGTGAAGGAGATGCAGGAGTAGGTTTTTGTACTGGCTCAAAGCTGTTGCTTTTGCAAAAGGGATTTTTCTTTCCAGATGACTGAGCATCTAACAGAGTATTCCTCTGATGGTGCCTGAATATGGTTTTAGATTTAGATTCATTATTATTTAAGCAGCTTCTTATTTCTTGAGCCATTACAAAGCATGCTTTTTTTTGTTCCCATAAAGGCACACACATATTTCGCTTTGAATATAGGGTATGTATATGAGTTGCAATGTGCTTTATAAAATGCACAGGAAGAAAAGTTCCCCATCCAGAGAAACAAAGGCTGAACAAAACAGGGAATGTTAGTGCATAGAACAAAGGCTTTCACTGAGAAAAGGTCTCTATGTAGTCCAGTCTCATTCTTTTATGTATTTTTTGTATTCTGTCTGACAGTGTACACTGCATTATTAAACTATTTAATTTCTCATTTTCATTTGTAGATTTGAAGAAGACACTTGCTGTCTTGTTGGATAATATCTTGCAGCGCATTGGGAAACTGGAGTCCAAGGTGGAAAATCTTGTACTTAATGGAACAGGAGCAAACTCTACCAACAATACTACTACTCCTGCTCCCAGCTTAGGAGCAGCTGAAAAGCTTAATGTAGCAGGTGAGTATGGCAATTGTTTAAAATATTTCTAGGCTGTTTAATCTGTACTTTTGTCTCTTGGCCTTGACACAATTTTTCGGTGTTAGATATTTAGAATGTCTTAGAAAAAAAAATTCCAAGTCTAGCCTTTGTCAATGGCAATCTTAATTTCAGTGGTCTTTTTCCAAGCTATGGGGAAGATTTTCTTCTGTGTTAGCTTGGACACATTAAAGAAAATAATATTCTCTGCCAAAGGGGTGATAATCTACCTTGTTTTTAATAGGTGTTTCATACTTTAAATGGATGAATTTTATAATGATGAAACTAGGCAGTTGTTTTCTCTCTAAGTCTAATTGAGTTTGTGTGAATCTGCTCTGCATTTCTACCATATGTATTTTATTGGTTATTAACTGAAAGAAAACATTTATTATGTTTGTCACTGGTTCTGATTTTAAAGTATTCCTCCCTACTTTGCCTAAGAGCTTGTATCATTTGATACACAGAGATGACCTGTCTGGTGCCTTCAGCTTAAATAAATACATATTTTAGAACATCATCTGAAGTCAACAAATTTGTCTTCAATGAATGGAGTGTTTGCTACCCTTTACAGCTTCTCAAAGCATTTCAGTCATCCTGTGCTGGTAGAATGCCTTGCTGGACTCTTCATCTTCACATCTTGGTTCAGTTAGTGTTCCCAGCTGTGATTGTGCTTGGTACACAGAATAAATCTTTTTGTATATACTGCCTGGTCTATTGCCCTGCACTGTGACCAAGTCTAAACAGACACTGGCTGTCCTGACCCATAGGAAGGTCTGAGTCAGCCCTGAGATAGGGCATTTGGTAAATAGGGTCATAGCTGTGTTCTTAAGTCTTGCCTGTGTTGTAAAAACTAATGCTGTTGTTGAAAGGGTGTTACTCAATTTGTTAAAATGGAGCAAATGATGCTACCTCTGGTAGAGTAATGCTACCAAAAGGAGGTCTGGGAGAGCAGATATACAAGTGATTACCTGATAACAGTATACCAGCAGAGCTGCTGTTTCAGCTGCTCTGTCCTTATTGCATTTGCATATACTGGGATGTTCAAGGTATATTTAACTTTTGGTGAGATAGACCTTTGTATCATTCATGGCATATAGTAAAAATACGCTTACAGACATTCACAACAGCTGTTTGCACGTGTGGTTTTACATGTGTGGTTTGCACATGTGGTTTAAATTCTGTTTTACACCTGCAAATCCCTGCCCCCATCTGTCTTGTCTCAGTTAAACTTGAGGGCAAGTTAGGAACAAACCACTGAAGAGTTACAGCACCTGCAGACTAATGGTGTGAGCCTGTGTCTACCACAAGGCATACAACAGAAGATCATCACAGAAGATCTTTCACTAGACAGCAAGTAGTGTCCTAGCTTGTTGTTTCTGGGTCGTGTTAAAAATGAAAAGAGATCTTTTTCTATTTTCTTTTTATAGCTGAACAAAAGTGAGACTTCATGCTGTTATTTCAGTAGAAATGCAGATACTCATGTTGGTTGTTACATGTTTATAGGTATCTTAACTGATTAGCAAACATCTCTCGTCAGTTCTTAGGGTGAACTGAATTTTGTTTGTTATTCTTGTAGTTTGGTAGATGCACAATTTTAATAGTCACAAGCAATGTTTAAGGAGCTTGGTAGTAGTTTTTAGTTTGTAATGTTTATATAGGTTTTTTCTGCCTGAGGCTTGCTCTGTGGCAAAAAAATACTATTTGTTGTGTTATAAAGAGCTTCAGTTTTTAAACTTTGATGCTTGGTACATCAAGTTTAAAATATCTGAAGGAACTATATTAAACAGAAGCAACAGAAAAACCTTTAGGAAACTGTTTCTTCAGGTTTGATTAATGTATTGTTCTGATAAGTGTTTGGAAGTCACTGTTAAGGTAAGATGTCTCCAGGCTGGATAGTACCAATGGGTAGAATAGAGTTTGAAACTAGTCTTTGTGCTGAAGTGGTTCATCCATTTGAAGCAATCAGTAGAAATTAATCTGGTCAAAAGCAGCCAAACAGAAATTAAAAACTTAGTTTCTACCTCTGTCTTCAAAGTGATTTTCTGACAGTAGCAAACTCTGAAAGCCCTATGGTACCAGTAAAACCATAATATAAATGTTTTCTCTGTTAGGAAGGAATTGTTCAGAAAACAAGCAAGGTTGAGTAAACATTGTGATTACAATACCAGCTACAGTGTTGTTTTTGTCTGTAATATTTCAACAGCATCCTTTTTTATTTTGCTGGAGCAATTGAGATAATCTGAAAATTGTTGTTGAGAAGGCGTTTTGTTGCCCATCAGTTTGTCATTTTGCTGCATCTGAAACGTGTATACAAATATACCTGAAACTCCCATTGTTTCTCTTAGGATAGTTTATTCAGCATTTAGGCTACGAAGTAATCACAAAAAGCTAACATTTTAAGATTTACCTTCCTCTCTGTCGACTGTAATATTTTAATCCTGACTTTAGGTAAACTCATGTTAGCTACTGTTAGTAATTTCAGTTTGTCTGGGCATAACATCAAATATATGAAGTGTCCTGACAACATGATGTTCAATGTTGTAGTAATGGGATTTTTTTTAAGATTTCTTGAGTTGATTTTTTTTGCAAGTCTCTTTTGCCTGAGTCACTGCTTAGAGTGACATTTTATAGCCTCATTCATCAGTGCAATGTTGCAGTGTTGTTAGCAGGCTTTCTTACAAGAGTCCTGCTTCCAGTGGACCTGCTTCATGCACTTATTATTTCTTGATTGAACTGTCATGGTACACTGCAACCTGAATCTGTATTCTGGATAACCATGTCCCTTTACCTGTGAAAAGCCTTTCTGAGGTAATTGAAGCTTCATCCAGGGTTAAGCTGGACCTCAGCATCTATTGACTGTACTTATAAACCTTGGTGGTAAATAGTAGAGTCAGCAATCATCTTGAAGTCTGCATTTTTGTCCTCACCAACCTTCTGTAGAGTTTGTGTGTTCACTGCTACCTCAGTGATACCAGTGATAAAATAAGATATAAAAGAATGATGGGAAGGTGATTATACAGTAAATACTTGTCCTCATTGCTGATTGTGACTGGACACACACTCAAGAGCAAAACATAGTATTATTTTTATAACTTAAACAACCATGGCAGGATACACTTGTCAGTCTGAATGTCCTATGAGCTTTTCTCCATTGTGTGCTTTAAATATTAGTAACGCTTTCATGGAAGGGAAAAAAAATGCTCCTTTATCTGCAAACTAGGAAGAACAGAGATGATGGTTAGTCAGTGTCTCTTCTCTCAGAGCCTTTCTGCAAACAGGATTTTCTTTTATTAGGTACGTTGCTGTATTCAGCAGTGTTCACACGGTACAGGTGGAGGGTCGTGATAATGCAAGAATCTTGGTACAGTTTCAGGGTCAAGTTACTGAAATCGGCCCATATTACAGTTTTATTTGACTTTCATGGTCACACACCAGGTGTGTTTATTACTCACATTTATGGATTGCAAAAATACTGCCTGTGAGGTTAAGGACACTGACAATTGGACCAGATGTGGATTTAAAAGAAAGATCCACTCCAGTCCCTCTTTTCTTTTTTAACAGCAAGAATAACTATATAAAAAGGGAGCATTTATAATATTAGAATGTATGGATGTTTCCTTCAGTTTATATATACATTGTTTTTAGCTTAGCTCAGATACAAGTTTGAATATGACTACGTAAGAAGTCCGAGTAACAGTGAAGAGAAATTTATGTTGGGAAATGGTTGTCGGTTGCAAAGGGGTTGAAAAATCAATTTATTTAAAATGTTGACACTTCTCAATGAACTGAGGTTAGAAGGTATTGAATTTTTGCTCAGTATACATCTTGATGGCAAAATGTCTGTTGATCCAGGAAGATTCTTACTTACGATTAATGAACTTGCAAAGTTACTTCTAATGCACTATGTCTCTAAAACCACCTTCAGTTACCACAGATGCTTGATATTACAACATGAAATCTATCATCTTTTCTAATGAAGAAAAAAAAATATCCTCTGTATTTTTGGATATTTTTAATATTGTTTTGAGCATGCGGATAACCAGACGTTGAGAGTGGTCGTTGCAGCTGCCTGGGTAAATAAATTTGAGTAGATGATCTTACCCTAAGGAACAGATCTGCCCTGTGCTAGTAGGCATCAGTTGCCTGTAACTTGATGACAGTGTTAATAAAGGAATACAGAGCTTTACAGGTATAAGAGCAGAGCAGAAATTTCCTCTGAACTGGATGTATGAGAAAAGACCTAATATGAAGGAATTTTGCAGCTCATTTTAACACAATTGTAACTACCGTTTCTAGTTGGGTTGTCATTTGAAGGGCAACTAAATGTCTTCTAAAACATTTATCAACAAATTCTGTCAGTTTTCCTGGTGAATAGATAACAGCACCCATAGCAGAAAGATGTAGTATCATAGATTAAGGAAAAGAAAAAAACAGAGAAGTACCTGGATATCAGGAGAGTTTGATTGTTAATGTGTTTTTTTTTTAAAGGAAAAAAAACCTAACAGGAGTTTTCAACAAAGCAGAAGGTGCTCTTGACTGTTGAAAATATTCAGGAGTGTAAGCCATGAAATCCAGCTAGGTCCAGCTAAACTTTCGACCTGAAGGTGTAATAACGTAGAGTATTAGATTAGGATAATCCATTATAAGTTACTTCATGGAGGAATGAGCAATACCTTCTTCAAAAGAGCCTGTTAGCAAAGGAAAAATCAGTACTGGCATGGGAAATTATCAAACTGTTTAGGACTCTAGAAAAAGATACCTATCATTGTTTTAGGGTCTTTAATACAGCTGGAAGTTGAATAACCTCTGGCCAAACAGTAGCTATCATGGCTATTTATGCCTTGTGACAGACTAATAGAAATGTTTGTGGCTTCATAGAAAACAGTTTTGATCAATTTTTAGCCTGTGCTTTGACCACTGTAGCCTGAACAAGTAATTTATGTGATAGGTTTTACTCAGTACAGAGCCCATGACTTCTTTCTTTATTAGAGTAACCTCTTCATTACCATACTGGAACCTGAGATATGCTAGTATTTGGAGATTACCTAGTGTAAGTAAAACCTGTGTTTTGACCAAGATTTATAATGGCACTTTGGGCAGGCATGCAAACATTTTAAGAATGGGACTCAGTGTTTAAAATGTAGGACCTGTTTAGAATTGAAGTTATTCATTACTTTACAAAAGTCTCTTCATCAGTTACACACCTTATTTGGCAAATCATAGAGAAAGGCCCTTCTTTTTTTGTCTTAAAAAATTGTTCCACCTCTGGCTGTAAGGCATGATACAGAACTGAGGCAGCAGTGGTGAAATCTGCAATGGAAAATACCACTCTGTGGTGACGTGGAGAGTTTTTGGCAGATAAAAAGCTCTGAATAAAATCCATCTGGATTATACTTTTTTGTAATAAGAAGGTGCTAACAGTTGGTAGGAGTAAATGTTGAGGATTTAGCAGGGACTGTAACTTATCTGTTTCTGAAGTAGGTGAATTCAGACTTTGATTCATTTTCAGGTTCACATTTAGAGACCAGAAATCTGTCTCTTCCTTTCCATACTCTCAGGCAACTAGCATTGTTCATTGATACGTAGCATTGTACTGTGTATTTATATCATTAGTGTGTTTTGGTTTAATGTTTGTAGTGTGCTACTACATCTGGTTCCTTCCTTTGAAGTTAGTTTTGCCTGATCTTCCACTGGGGGAAGTCCAAAAGCAAAACAGTCTCTCATCTCTATTGGATTGTGTGAAAGGATAGTAAAGCATGAGCTCTTAATATCACAAATACCTTTAATCCTAATCCCAAAAGATCTTAGGATGAGATTTCTGCTAGAGAGTGAGACTGCATAGATTATGTTAAAAAGAAAAGCCATGGAGCAACTTGGGTAGCTTAAGCGGGAAGTTAGGTGTTGGGAGGTTTTTCCCCCCCCCCTTTAGATCCATGTGTAAAATCATAAGCATACTTACCTTTTTTTTCCTTCCCTCCTGAGAAACGTCAAAGCATCTGCTTGTTTTCATACAGAGAATTTTCAACTGCTTTTTCAGGACCTGCATTTTGTTTATGAAAGAGTGAATTGTTAATAAAGGTGCTTATAAGGCTTCAGATGACTGATTTCAACAGCAATATTCTCCTTTCTCTCTCTCTCTCTCCCTCTCTCTCTGTTTATTCATCCAAGTTGTATATGAAAAGCTTTTAAGATACTTGGTAGCCATCCTTTCTGCATTTGTGGGAAGCAATGTATTCCCATACCCACAAGAAAGTACTAATCTAAATCTTGGGTCCCTAGTAGATGAGTGTTTTCAGCAGCCTTTAGAACAGGAAGTTTTAAGCCACTGCCAGAAACAACACAACAGTAAATTTAAGTTGCTCTTTTAGGGATGATTAAATGGAAATGGGGAAATACGGAACCGTAGCACATTCAAGCAGAGCTTGTCTTCACGTCTGATTTTCTTGTAGCTGAATCCTTGGTCCCATGTGACAGGCACAAGATGAGAATGTTTTAGGCAACTTGGCTTTCAACAGTTAATGCTTTTCTAAGATAACTATGAAAGAAATCTTTGATTTTTGTGAGGCGGTGTTGCACTAAGGATATTTAACGAGATAGGGCAATCTGCGTGCACTAACACGATCAAAGAGTCGGTTTTTCTTCATGGGATTTTTCTTTTTTTTCTAACGTGAGTGGAATTTGGGTTTGGTTTGGGCATTGTTTTGTGGTGGGTTTTGTTGTTGGGGTTTTTTTTTCTAAATTGTGAACTCTTGCTGTGTTCTCCTGGCAGCTATGGGAAATGCTTGATTTGAGCAAACTAAAAGAAACTGTTTCAATTCTTCAGGCTTTAAAATGATACTGGGTTATACTAATTCTGAATATACATGTTGCAAAACAACCTTTTCAAAAGAAAAATGTTGATTTAAAGCAAGGGCCAAGGTTTTCTAAGGCCGTTGTTGTCACTCTGCTGTACTTGTTTAGTGAAAAACTGTATTTTTGGTAAGTGTAACCATCTAACACCTCAGTATGATTACACTGAAAACTGTGCCAGACTCGTTGTTTACAAAATGTTCTTTTGCTTAAAAAAGTGTCACTTTGGAAGATTTTAATTGTGTGTCTTTCATCCCATAAAAATGAGCAAGTGGGTGTTCACATCAAATCCTCTTCCACATTCCAATGTACATAACTGGTACTTAGAGAGCTCTAAGACTAGCAACAGTTAAGTGTCAGGTTGCTGTATGTAGCCCTGCTCAATGAGGGAGAACATTTTTGGTGTATCCTTCAAATATTCCATTGCTTTTCTGCCTTATTCATTAACTTGTTCTGCTGTATTGGCTGTTAACAACTCTCTTTTAACAACTTTAGTATTAACATCTTTAAAGTCACTCATTAGGATGCAGACTTCAGTATTTACTTGTCATTTAAGACATGCTGGCTTGGATGCCTGTCAGAGATCTGGCATCCTTTGTGAATATGTAGCAAGGCAGGCTGACAAGTCAGCTTTGGCAATGCTGCAAGCAGTCAGGTTTTTTTAACGTTGCTATGGTGAGAAGGACCTTTGTTGTGCTATTTCCATGTCTATCTTCCTAAAGACTTGGAGCTGACACACTGAAGCCTTTTAGGTAGGGAGGAAGAGTCAGGTAACTTGGTGACCTATTGATTTATCTCGAAGGCTCTTTTCCTGATGAACTTTGTTACGCATATAACCACCTCATTAGTTTTAGCAGCAACTATAGTTTGCCCCAGAGTTCTGTATTTGCAGAGACAAACAAGTTTTTTTTTTTAAAAAGAAGGTACTGCATATTATTTTGAATTTCCAAAGCTGTCCTCCCATCTAAAGAGAACTACAGTAGGCTTTGCTTCAGTTCACATAGGATGTACAATGTTCTGTATAGTCATGCCTTAAAAACCAAACTAGTTGTCCTCACAGAATGTCAAGGTGTACCAGATGTAATGGGATATGGGCTGCACTGGTTCTAATAGCCAAAATTACAGCTCTTAGGTTGATGCTTTGCTTTGACTCCTTATTGTGCCATTTTTCATTGTATTCTTTCTCCACATTGTATATAGTATCAAGCAGTTTTTCACATTTTTGCTGTCCATTTGCCTCCCACAAAGGCAGGAGCATGGAGCTGGGCAGAATTGTGTGTTTTCAAGCCTCACTTTTGCAGCACAGTGTAATGACTGTGCAGGAGACCACACGTGAATATTTTCCACTGCAGTGCGAAGCCGTATTAGTAATGCTGAAGGGGGCTGTTAGTGGTCCCCTGGGCTGCATTTTGATTAACTGCTCGGCTACTGCTTGAATTCTCCTAATGCTGCATTGATTTCAGTAGCGTTAATGGAACACAGCAGCACAGCTGGTGTGAGGATGGACTAGCAGAAGAAAAGTTAATTTTCTTTAAATCATACCAATGCTTTGCCACTGTACTTTCTACAATGTTAGTAGAAAGTATTTTGTCCTCTGCATTTAAAATCTTGAAACCTTTAGGTCATTTCATTGAATATATTGATAATGCTTTCACCTCACACCGCAGATTCTCTCTCTTTAATAAGATCTTACTGACTGATGTGAAAAATGTGAATTACACTTAGAATGTATTAATTAATGGGAGAACAGAAAGGAGACCTTACACAAACTAAACCAAACCTCAACTACAATGTTGTGTCTAACCATAGATGCCAGATTTCAAAACAGAAATAGATCAAAACCAGAAAGAGAACAAATAGAGATAAAATCGATGAATAGACTTGATCAGGTATAATTACTCTCTCCTTTTAATACTAAGAAGGTTCCTGATTTTATGATGATGATAGGAAACACTTTGAGCTGAGCTATTATCTGTGCTACATGTCATCAAAAGATATTCTAAAATGCTTTTTTGCACTAGTTGAGGGACCTAAGGTTTTGTCTCAGAGTTCCAAAGTGTATAGATCTTTGTGTCATGTTAAATTCTTAAGATATTTTCATTCTCTGAAGAGTGAAGAGGCGATCCTTAGCAGGCTAGATCTGCTAAGTGTTGCAGTTTGGAATTTCAGCAGTATTGTGGCTTTTTCATTGGCTTTAACAAAAATCGCTATGTTAAAGCTTTTATGACAAATAGAATACCTATCAAGCAACAGTCACTTCTGAGTAACTAATTATAACTGTTATTCAGCATACTGTCTCAGTGAGTTATTTCTAGACTTCTTAACTGTCTGTTGGAGAAAAATGGAAGCAGAATTTTTTAGCCTGTTACAAAACACATTATTTGAAGGTTGTGCAATATAGGAAAGGGACCAAATATGTATGTAGCAGTCACTATTTAAAGAGTGGCTAGGCAGCAAACAAAAGATCTGTTCCCCATCACAGATTGTGCTTTTAACCACATAATTGTCTCACAGGTGTTGTAGACCCTCACTAAAACAAACAACCTGTAGACTTGGAGTTTGGTTGCAAGAGAAGATGAAGATGTGTACCTGTGAACTGGTGTTTAAAGAGGGCAGTGTCAAAGGCATGGGTCTGTAGTTGCTAATACAGAGCAACAAGGGAGAAAGATCTTTTCCAGTGCAAGGTTAGGTGGCTTAGCTTAAATCTGGAAAGACATTCATGCTAACGTGACAGACTTTGCACTGAAAGAACTGGTGATTGTTCACAAGTTCAGTTTCACCTGCTTTGCACTAACAATCTCTGATGCAGAGCTGTATGTCATCAAACAGCCACAGACATTTGCAAAGTGAACATATGGCTCTTTACTGAACATGGCGATAGAGTTTGTTAGTTATACATTGAATATCCCAGGACCTCACACACAGAGCATTGTTTTTATAAAACCTCTTTAAATCTAGAATGGCTTGATAGTTTATTGGTGTTTCCTGGTTTTCCGGGATAATCTGTAACAACTGTGTGCTCTTAGATTTATAATAAGCTCATCTTCTTCTTTTCAGTTTGTCATTGCATTGACTTTTAGTGTAACATCATATGAGATAAATGTTTAATAATTTTGTCTGTACATAACAGCAGTCAAGAGGAGATAAACTGCACATGACTTCAAAAGCACTTAGGTGTCTGTAGAATAGAAATTAGTATCATAGCTCACATAAAGCTTAAGAGAAAAAAGTCTGTGTACTAACTATTGTTGCTCTATACTGAGTTGACAGTTGCTGTATTTCTGACTTTTTTGGCTGCAAGTTCTTAGTTTTGACTGGGAAAAGAGATGTCAGAACGTGCATTTTAAATTACGTAAGCCCTAATTAAGGATAAAAATCTTTGTGGTTTCTCAAATACTATTTTCCAACAAAAATAATTTTAATGTCTGGCTTAGTAGTGTATTTTTCCTCTTCAGGAAAGAAGGCTACTAGCTGTTACCAACAGGTTCCAGCACACTCTTCATGTCTAGTTAGTACTGAGCAGCTCAAGGAGCAGAAATGTAATTCTTCAAACAGGTTCTATCAATTAAGGAAGAAAAAAAAGTCAGGAGGGGTGATTTTTCTAGGTTCTCAACCTAGAACTTGCACTGACTATGGCCAAGAAGAGGGGTACATCTTCAGTAACAAGTTACTGCAAGTAACAGTTGACTAGAACCATTAATTAGTCACAGGTGAATTCATACTACTCCACTTCATTCTCAGGCTTATGCTTGGAAACCAATATGTTGCTGTACTGATCTGCTCATATCTGCCAGTGGTGCGTTGCTTGGACAACTGTGTTTGATGTAGATGTGTTTCCAGTCTGATTACATCAGCTTGCTTCCTGTTTGCAGGGCTAAAGGAAAGTGCTTTTCTAGGGAGTACTCAGGTGGAACAGAGTTGTTTTTCTCTCTTACTGCTTCTGCTTTCACATTCTTTTCCCCTTGTACACTTACATTGCAGTGTTTTGTTTTGTTCTTGATTATACTATATATAAATTGTTTCATGGGACAGTTTATGTTGAAGCTCTGTAGAATTGCCTTCACTCTGCCGTTGCTTGATGGGTAGTTGAGAATAAAACAAGTGAAAATTAATATAGGTGTCTGGGATAAAGCTATGGTAAGGCTAAAGGAGAAGACGGAGTGGGGAGCTGAGGAGCATCTGAAACATCTTCAGATGCTTCAGATGCATCTGAAACATCTTCAGATGCTTAATTAATAATTCATTAATACTTCATCAGCATTTTAACATGGTTAGTAGTGATAAAGGTAGGTATTAGTGTTTTATGTTCTCTATACATACCGATTATCCTGGAGAGATCAGTATGCTGTTTGTATGTAAGTCATCCCACTGGAGGAACAAGAGTGATGAGATTAGTCTGAAAAGCTTTAGTACAGCTGACTACAGGGAAGACCAGAAGCCTGAGTAGCTCTGTAGCTTATACTGACATAAATGTCTCTTGCTCTTCTTGGAATGGGCAGGAATCCATTGGAAGAAGTCAGTATTTTTTGCTTGCAAGTAGATCTTGCAAATACAGGGTTCTGTAAAACCTTGTGAACAGTAGCAAAGGTCACGGCTCATCTATGAAAACTCAATTGCATGCAGAAAATGTGCTTATGCACGATAAAAGCAAACCAACATCTAGGCTACAATTATGTGTCTAACAAAAATGAGGCCATTATCTGTGTTTTGCCTTTTTTCTCCATCCTTCCTCTTCTGACAAGTCACAAGATACCATTAAAATGCAATATGGTAGAAGTGGTAGATTTGGCACACTAGGTAGTTATGGTGTAAAGAATTATAGCTTTTGCTTATGTATTACCTTGTACTTAAAGAGACTTCAGAAAAAGAGAGGATTTGCTTGTCTAACCCTCTTGAAATGCAGAACAGTCATGTGACAGTATAGTTGAGATAGAAGACATTTTAAACTTTTTTGTTGTAATGGACAAAGTACATGGATCCTTTGTGTTGGCAAGCTATACCTTCAAATCAACAGAAAGGCAGAAAAGCAGCTTTTGAGTAATTCCCTACTTTTGATAAATAAGAAACTGAAGGAGTGACATTGAATCTAAGAAGGAATGACCATCTCATGGAAGAAGATTGTTTAGCCCAGAGCAAACAGCGCAAAGGCTACAAGTTGTGCTTTCTTAAGTGGATTTACTGGGCTGTGCCAGCAGCAGTTCTTGCAACTGCAGCTCCTGGGGGACTGTCATTCACACCTCTGCTTTACTTCCTCTGTAGTGCCAATCCAAAAATTGTTTTTCATTGTACTAGGTTTGTCTGGCAAGGTTTTGGTAGCAGAGGGGCTACAGAGGTGTCTTTTGTGAGAAGCTGCCAGGAGCTGCTCTGTGTCCAACAGAGCCAAAGCCATCCTGCTCCAAGACACTGGCCAAGGCCAAGCCTGTTGACGACAGTGGCAGTGCCTCTGGGAGAGCAGAGATAAGAGGAGAAACACCAAACACTCTGCAATTGCAGCCTGAGAGACGAGTGAGGATATGTGAGAGCAGCAATTCCACAGACACCAGGGAACAATACCTCTTATGAAAGCACTGTTGCGGAAGAAAAGTTATATAGGAATCTATATTGAATACCATTAATCACCTTCTTAATAATTGTCTCATCTTTCTGAAAATTGTTAATTGCAGTTGGTTGTATGTATAGTAGCTGTGGGGTGAAACAAAAAACCTTTGAGTGTGTAACTTGTCCAAGTGCAACTGAAATCTATAGGAAGACTTACTTGTTTGATTGAAATAGAATTGCCCAGACAGTCAGAATTTTCAATGCTAAGTTCAGTACAATGCTGAGAGGTGAACTTTCCCTGTAGTTGAACTGCATCTCTGATACTGTATTGTAGATCATAGACCATAAAGCTATTCTAATGGCATTATATGGATTACTGAAAGTTGTCAGTAACCATGCCTTTTTTTTCTGTTTAGGATAGATTTGTTACTGTTTGATCTCAAGCACTGATTTCAGTGTGATTCAAGTGGAAGGTTTGATTCCTGAACTGTAGTAGAAGTCCTGTTGTTATTTAGCTGTACTGACTAAATTTAGAAAGTACTTCAAAATTGTTAGAATCTATATGCATGCTCTGTATGTTCCTATGGCAGAAATTTGAGCCATAGATGTCAGTGGTCTAGTCTGCAAGAATCCTGTAAGGATAAGAAGATAAGGGAGAATATTTTGAAAGTGCTTATTGATTTGAAATTACAAAGTCTTCATAAAAATGACTTTACTGCTTTACTGTTATTGTCATTGACAGAACAGCTCAGTTTGTCAAATGCTGCTGCTGCAGAGACTACCAAATAAGTGTCGTCTTCATGGCACAATTCTTCTTGCCCTGTCCACTCCTTTTTGTAATGCTTCACTTACATCTCAAGGTTTATCTTGAAGAGAATCGATTTACAAGAAAATAGAAAACATTCAGATAAGTCAGGAGGTGTTTTTTTGTATAGCATAAAACATTCCAACTTATGTCCACTGATCATGTCCCTACTCTCTTCTACGACTGCAGCTTCTAATTTTTTTTTTCCACCAGTCCCTATTTAGCATATTCTAGGTGAAGTTGTGCACTGTAACTGCTATAGCATGACATTTTCCTAGATTGATGGATGGATGGCTTTAACAATCTTGATTCTTGCCTGTGGGAGAAGACAGAAATGATGCAGGTATCATTTAGGTAACTCTGGGATGAGCTACCTAAATGGAAATCCTTATCCTCCACTGCCTTTGGCAAGAATTTCTCCACTATGTGAATACTTTTCTTGCCTCTGTGTGAGAGGACTCTTAGAAGTTCTTAGAAGAAAGTCTTGTCCTGGAATTGATGTGGTAACAGCCTTTAAAACTGCTCCTTTTTCCTTGGCTCATGGACTAGAAGTGCTGCTCTTGATCAGTCTTGAATGTGTTGCAAAAAATCTAGAAGGATAAAATACTAAAATAGGCAAAAAGGAAAAAAAATCTTTGGAGACCATAGGATATTTTTCTCATGAGATATGATGTAGTGCTACTCAGTTGTAAATTTAGATCACATAGCAGCATTTATTAATTGGATCATATATCTGATGCAAAGTTGAAGATCATGGATATCTGATAAAGTGGTAACAGAACTTAAAAAACTTGGTTTTGTGTTTAAGAGCAACATATATCTTACAAATGTTTGACATTTGGAAACCAATTGTTGCATTTTGGTAGTTTTAATCACACTTTGATTAGGATATAAGATTTTGGTTTTTATTACTCTCAGTATGGATTAGCATGGTTTTTTAAGTCTTCACAGACCACTTTTTGTAATTTAGCACTCTGACTGCAACTCTAGGTTGAAACATACGCAACCCATTTTCTTCTGTAGTCAAAAAAGAGCACACTGAGTTGTAATGTAACAAATATTACTCAGTAAGACTCTTAAGTGTGGATTTCTGAAAATAAAAGGAAAGATTCATTAAGCCATCTGTCAGAACTGTAAAATGATATTCAGGTGTGATCTGTGTTTCTCTTTAGATCTCATAAATGGAGCCCAAGAACAGTGTGAATTGCCTCCTATGGATGGTTTTCCTCACTGTGAAGGGAAAATAAAGGTAAATGAATTGGTTTTCATCTTATTCTACGTGTTTTGTTAAAACTGAATGTATTTTGCAAGAGTTTACTTCTTAACAATTGTGTAAACCAAGAACAACTGGTTCAAAAAAGAAGGTATTTAGGAGTGTATGTCACTACAGCATTGCTTACTTGAAACCTTTAATACTACTGCTGCAGAGAGGTAAAGTGGTATCCTAGTGAGACAGGAATAAGACACTATATTATGTTAAAGTGCTATATTATTAAATAAAATGTTTTATTATTTGAATACTGTCTTGTTATTCAGGAGCTTTATTGTCCTTTTGAAAAGCTGTGGTTTTTTCCCCATGATGAGTCATTTGGTGTTCCCCTACCTAAGGACTGGGATTCTGTGCATACTTCATTCCACTCCTTTCTCTGTTTCAGCAAGATGTTTGTTTATACTTCTTTCATCTCTTTACCTTTTCTGTTAAAAGCATTCTGCCTCTTCTGCTCACAAGGTAGGCACTGCATTAAGTGTGCAACCAGAACTTTGAGGTTCACAATTGATTCTACATAAATCCTGTATTTTACCAATAATGCAGTTGAAAAGGTCAAATATTGAAAGCCATCAGACTTTAGTTGGAAAGGAGAAAAAGATCCCAAACCAACCAAAGCCAAGCCAACAGCAACAACAAAAAAATCCCACAACAAACTTGGAGAAGTGGAGAGTTTGTTTCTACCTCCCCCCAAGTTACATTTCAAATGCAATGATACAGTTTTAGTAGCGAGGGACAAAAGTAAAATTTCTGGCAATTCAAATATCAGTATCAGATATTACAATTTAATTCTGAAAGTGAAAACAAATGACTGCCAAAGTGTACGTGAGTGTCACTTTTTCCTCTCTAAATAAACTTCTTAGACAATATTTTTTAAAAACAAAAAGAACTGTAAATTCTAGGTGTTTGGTCCGTGTTCTGATTTGTTCTGACAAAGTGGCAGCATAGTGACTATGTAAATACATTAATTGAATATTAAAATATGAATTTAAATTACTTCTGCAGAAATGGCAGATTCTTGGCAGAATCAAGCAGATTTCAGTGTTGTGAACTGAAATGATCTGTTAATTCCAGAGCAAGTGTTAACACAGAGGGCAACCCAGTCAACTCCAGCCACACCCATATGTCTGGGTATTGATTGTATTCTCCTTTTAGTACTTGTCTCTGCTTGCGTGGCTACTGCTTTGTATAAACTGTGCCCAGGTCTGGTATGTGGTTTCTTCCCCAGCATAGCTGAATGCAGGGAGGCAGTATGCTACAAACTAGTAATGAAATTCCTTTTTTTGTTCTTTGTGATTTTTATCTAGTTGGATGTAGTTGCTTGCAGCTTTTCCCTGTTATTCCTGTGTTCATTGTGAAATAGTTGCAACAATATTACATAATACTTAAACCTAACAGACTGTGCTTTTGTTCTGTTGCAGTGGATGAAAGATATGTGGCGATCGGATCCCTGTTATGCAAGTTACGGTGTAGATGGGTCCACGTGCTCCTTTTTTATTTACCTCAGTGAGGTCAGTAATCTTTTAATCTGCAAAAGGGGAACGTCATAGTGCCTCCATATATTTGGTAACTGTTTGCAGACTTATCAGAGGAAGTAACAACCTTCTTCAGAAACTTCTATAAAGAGGGAAAAACTATTAAAACAAAATTATTGTGAAGTGTGTTGCTGTTATTCATAAGTCCTCCAGGGATTTCTAGACTGGGGAATTCTGGTGTTTGTAACTGAAGTGATGTAAGCAGCATCTCTCCTAGCTGTACAAGCTAAGTATCCTGTTAAAAAGAAGTATAAAGATCAGTCGTAGGTCCTTACTTCTGAACACTTCTTTCTGTTACTTTCTTTGTAACTCCTGAGGCAGTAATGGGGAGGCATTTGGAATGTAAAATTTGGAAAGTGGTACTAGATGTTACATCCTCCTAAGCAGCATGGCCACCTCTTGCTTGAAGACTCTGAATTCCGGAATCTGTTAAAAGAAAACAAAAACAGAATGAAAGCCATGTTTTTGAGTGAAGTCGCAGATATATTGTCTAAAGCTTTTGGTACCAACCAGAACCAAAGGCCAAGTTTTGTACAAATATAAGGTGCTTGCCTTGGTGTGTTTTGAACAGATTTCTGTTTTCCTGAGTGACAAGCATTTTTGTAGGTCAGTTCTTCTGAGCCCTCTTAGGGGCTTGTGTAAGGCCAATGGCATCCTGGGATGCATCAAGAAGAGTGTGGGCAGCAGGTTGAGGGAGGTTCTGCTCCCTCTCTACTCTGCCCTGGTGAGGCTTCATCTGGAGTCCTGTGTCCAGTTCTGGGCTCCTCAGCTCAAGAGGGACAGAGAACTTCTGCAGAGAGTCCAGCACAGTACCACCAAGATGATCAGGGGACTGGAACATCTTTCATATGAGGAAAGGCTGCGGGAACTGGGGCTGTTTAGTCTGGAGAAGAGGAGACTGAGGGGAGATCTTATTAACATTTACAAATATCTAAATGGTGGATGTCAGGAGGTTGGGGCATCCCTTTTCTCTATGGTAGCTGGCAACAGGACAAGGGGTAATGGGATGAAGCTGGAACACAAAAAGTTCCATTGAAATATAAGAAAAAGCTATTTTACTGTGAGTGTGACAGAGCCCTAGCACAGGCTGACCAGGGAGGTTGTGGAGGCTCCTTCCTTGGGGACCTTCAAGACCTGCCTGGACACGTTCCTTTGTGACCTGATCTAGGTGAACCTGCTTCTGCAGGGTAGTTGGACTAGATGATGTCCAAAGGTCCCTTCCAACCCTGCCATTCTATGATTTTATGTATTTGATCACAGAATCACAGAATGTTAGGGATTGGAAGGGATCTCTAAAGATCATCTAATCCAACACTCCGTAAAGCAGGTTCAGCTAGATCAGGTCGCCTCTTCTTTCATGATACTAAAATTTTGGTAACTTAGAGCAACTCATCGTGGAAGTAGTATTGATATCTAGTGGTTTACTACTGTAAAGAGCTGTAAGAGCCAACATGGCTCCAAAATTGCAAATTGATATTAATTTTGTAGTTTCTGCAGGTTTTGAGGAGGTGGGGCTGTTTTGTTTTTTAAATTATGTATCTGAGGTTAAAATGGTGAGTCTGTAACTGGGCTGCAATGAAAGCAGTTTCTGTTAATTGACTCAGTTGACTGTCATTGAACTTTTGGGAACATTGCTTGAAGCAGCAGTAGTAGTTAAATGTACATCCAAAACATGTATCTGAAGAAATAAAAAAAAAACTGTCTTGAATCACAATTTTGACTCATCCCACTGCTAGAACCAAGTGTTGATTTATGAGCTATAAAGCTGGAGACGGAAAAGATAGAGGATGACTGTATTATTTATCCTGTTATTTATTATAGAAGCTGGAGATATGGTTTCATAACAATCTGAAGCTGATCTGAGTTTCTATGAAAAGGTTGTTTTAGCTTCCAGTGGGATTATGTTTGCATGCTCGTATTTTGTCAACCAGCATGTGCTTCATGTTTTAATTCAGATTTATCTTAAAAAGGAAAATACATGTCAACTGAATATGAATTATCTAATGTTCTTAAATGACATTGATAATTTTGTAACTTTGTTAAATCACAATGTTTTCTGTGACAATCATCTCTGATCATCCGTTTTGGAGACTCAGTTGATGCTGTTACTTTTTTATAATTCATTTTTCAGCTTATGGTGAAATGCAAGCAGATTTACAGAGGCCAAATTGTGGGTTTTTTTCAGGGGGCTGGGGATTTGAAATTTTTCTTTAAGCAGCAGTATTGAATTTGGACAACTTCTCATTTCATGATGGAACAACAGTACTGTTAGTCTACGTGTATATTTGGTAACTTCATACAAAGGTCTTGTACTTTTTGTCTTAAGTGTTTTCCCATGACAGAATGTAAAACTAATATTAGGTGAGCATGCTATTAACCTTGAGTTTAAATTTGGCATTCTTAATCCTATGATTAATTCCATGATTAATGCCCAGCAGCAGAGGTTGAAAGCTTAAATGTTTGCGAATGCAAGCATGAAATGAAATTCTAATAACACTACAATGATGTGGATTTATGAGGTGTGTTGGCTGCTACAGAGAACTTGAAAATGCTGTTGCGAGAGTAATTTGTCAAAGTGGACAGTGATGAAGAGTTGACAGTTTATAGTGTGGTTGCACAGCTGAATGATAAATGTGTCTACAGAATTCTCAAGTCAAAACTGCTGATCTAAAATATTAAAATGCATTAGGGTACTGGAAGGATATTACTGGGAAGATTTTTCTTTTTTGCTTTAATGTTACAGTGGAAGTAAGATGGTTGTGTGTAGATACTCTGTTTGAAAAGATGATATATGCATCAAATCATGCACAACCTCAATTTGAAAAGACAGAATATGTATCAAATTGGGCATATGTCTACTTTTGCTCTTAAAATCACCTGTACAGTGTAGTGTGAGATAGGCTTGTGCTCTTTCATACCCTTTTGGCATCTACATTTTTCTTCTAAAGAGATCAGTTTAGATATTATGTTTCATTCATCTAGCACTCTTTGTAACCCAGTTTTAAAGTTGTAAACAAAGGAGCTTGAAATACTACATTTTGGTGTGTAATAGGAGTCAGAACCAGAGAGACATAAAGTAACTTGCCCACAGTTTATGCAAAGATTTAGAAACAAAGGTTGGAATAAAACCCAGTCATTGATTGTGTGTCATGTACTCTTGTTAGATTTCCACCATGTGTGTCTGCAAAATGAAAACAGTGTAGTCAAAGTACAGATTGCCCCAAGGCTTCTCATGAAGAGCCTGCTCAAGTGCAAGTATTTTCAGTTCTGCATCCTCTGGTTTGCTTTAGATGGTACTCCTGCAGGAACAGAACAGCTAGCTGAACAGCATTTCTCTTGTGTCTTGGCTGCTTTAGCAGAGGAAGAGGTGAGTGTGGCAGCAGAAGGAAAGCAAGAAGCAATTCAACATGTTCAAGCTTATGGATCGTTGGTTTTATGTTGTTTTTTTTTTATTTAAAGCTGTCACTTGTACAGACTTGCAGACAAAGCTGCAAGGATTTTTGCGCTTCTGTCTTGCTGTTTTGCTGCAGGCACTGGAGCACTGCTGGTGGATGATACACAGCTGTGCATTCCTCACAACACAACCTGTGCTGGAGCCTGTGAAGATGGGAGGAAACATAAATAGAAATAGGATAGAAAAAAGAGACTTATGTTCTGTTGAATAACACAGCAAGACAGCAGTTAGAATCAGCAAAAAGGGGAAAGCAAGTTAAGTGGACTCTAAGGCTTCTGGATAGTTGTGACTTGTTTCTTTTTAGCTATGGTAGAAACTTGCACATTGAGAACAGTTACTTCCTTTTAAACTTAACATTTAGTTATGAAGAAGACAGTTGTTTCACACTGTATGTCACTGGCACAGTTGTAATTTTCAGGAATGGCATTGCCTCTGGGGAGAAATGTGAAAAAAATAATTTTGAGACAGTACAAAAATACATTTCACTGTAAAATGTCAGTTTGCAGCTGAAGAATGAAACTTTTAAAAAGATCTTCTAGAAAATGAATTTTTCACACGACTTCCCGGCTCTAAGGGGAAAAAAAGAAAGTAGAGGGAGTCTAGTCTCTCCTTCTCTTTCTCTAGATATGTGATTCCTCTGAGAGGACTGCTTGCCACACAGGACTGGGACTGTTGCTAGGACTACTGATCAACCAGTAGCTCTGATGCAAATTACACTGTTGTCATTACATGTACACTTGCCTGCTGGAACTGGGTAGATGCCATTAAAATCCCAGGCTTTAAAGCTCCAGCATGCCTTTCAGGTGCAAATACAGTTTTTGGTACCCATCTTGGAAGAAGATCTAATAGACTGAAACTGTTCCAAAGAACACTCTTGGAGAATCCTATAGCTTTTGCAAATGTACTAGTATACCTCTAGAGAGAACTCTTGTGTTCAGTCCTTCAGACTTGATGGTTTGGTTGCAGGAATGTTTTTCTTTGCACTGGTACTTTTGCTTTAAGGGGTAAAGCAGAAAAGCACAAACTGAAGGTGATTCTGAATGTGTATTTGTTTCCAAAATGCAAGCTGTTATGAGGCACATTTTAGTGAAAACACATGGGAATCAAAATTATACAGGTTCCTTAAACCCTCGTGGTTTTCCTATTTTACTGCAGTTGTCTCATGTCTGTGTGGAAGTCCCCTTCCACAGGTTCTGCTCTGTGTGTAAGCTAGTTTCTGACATTTAGGTGAACTAATGATTTGCATTTTAGTGGTGCAGTGTAACATCAAATGGACTGTGTTGAATTGTACACAACTACTCTGAGAATTGAGAAAAATAATAATGATTTCTGAAGTATAAAGCAACAAAAGCTCAAACTAGTCATCTTGCATGTGACCCTAAGAAACTGAAATGCTAATAATGATAGTCGGCACTTTGTCCCCAAATCATCCTTTAACACATTGAACAAGTTTGGCTCACTCATGTTTTCTACTTCTGTCACATTAAAGTGAGATTAGGCTTTTTCTGTTGGAAAAGGCATAGATGCCAGTGTAAGAGAGGAAACAAATATAGTGTAAGTTACTGAAGTTAAGCAAGATACCATTTTTTGATTGATAGTTAAGTATAAAATTTTTTGCTGCAGTGTAACTGTGGACTGTGGGTACCTGACACTCAAAGTTTGAGATTGGATTTGATTGTTTGCAAAGGCAAAGTTACCTGTACGCTTCCTACATTTCAGTGAACTGACTGGCATTTGTCTTGCACACAGCACATTTTGTAGTGCCTTGAAAATGATGGAGAAAATGCTAACCAAAATATAGATGTTACAGTTTCTAGAGGAGTTGGAAAGTTCCATTTCCAGTAGGATCATTTTATTTTGCATTAAATTCTCAAATGGATTTTCTGAGTGAACATTATGAGTTCTGTGCCTAATAAATTGAAAGCTACATATCCTCTCAGCATATATTGCAGCACTGTTGTTTTGGGTTTTTTATTCTCTGTTCTGGGTCTGACAGAAGATACTTAACAGCAGCAGTTCATCAGCAGTACACTGAACAATAATGCTGTTCACCGGACGTGCAAAGAAAGTTGCTTTAGTTTCCCTGTAGATGGACTGCACCTGCCCTTTGGAAGAGTCCAAAATGAAGATTATTCTAGCTGTTTAGAGGGAGTACCCTTCAGCTTCTGCTTTAACATACTCCCACTATCACTCTTTAAAAGTGTAAAGGACTTCCTGAAATTTTAAATGTGGAGAGCTACTGGCAGAGTATACTGAAGACTCTCAGACAACTCTAGTGCTACAAATTTTCACCAGATTCTTAAAACTGTGCTTGAAGTACTTACTCTGTAATGCATTTGAGTGATGTAATCTTTACTTCCCTTCATTTTCTGAGGAAGAGTTCCTTCTGTAAAACATAACTCTTTTGATTTCTTAAGATTGTTTGAGGTTTGGTTTTCTTGTGTTAACTCATTTACCACTAAGCCATATAAAGTTGCTGTGGGAGTGGATTGTCTATGATAAGGGACTAGAGAAACTCTTGAGTTCAGTTTTAGTGGAAACTAGGCATTCACACCCTAGAGCAGTTCAGAACACTAACTTTTCACTACTATCTGGAATCATACAGCACTTAAATTTTGAACTTTTAAACTACCATGCAACCTCACCTTATGGAGTTAGTAGATAGGTCTGTGTGTTCTGCGATTCCAAACCAAGCAAGGAACACTTGACTTCTCAGGTGGACCTGGTTTCTTGAGCATGATCAAAGACAACCTGAAGCCTTTGACTGGCATTGAATTCAGCACTAGATACAGGAGGCATAGCTGGTCTTACTCAAAAATATGACAGTACAAATGATTACAGTGCGTTTTGAATGATAGCTTAGTGTTTATAGCACTCATCCAAAAATGGTCAGTCTTCAAAACTGCCTTTACAGTCTTTGAACT
This sequence comes from Urocolius indicus, assembly GCA_013401255.1. Lineage (NCBI taxonomy): Eukaryota > Metazoa > Chordata > Aves > Coliiformes > Coliidae > Urocolius > Urocolius indicus. Next base: position 232,321 of record WBNH01007661.1, on the reverse strand, counting down.
GCTGATCTTCAGTGTGGTGTCACATCCTTACTATTAAATCATAGAATCATTTTGGTTGGAAAAGAGCCCCAAAAAAAAAAATCAAGTCCAAATACTCACCTCACATGGCCAAGCTCATCACTGACCCATGTCCTTCAGCACCTCAGCTACGTGTCTTTTAAACATCTCCAAGGATACTTTACCACCTCCTTTGGCAGCCTGTGACAATGCTTAACAACCCTCTCAGTGAAAAAGTTCTTCCCAGTCTCCCATCTAAACTTCTGGCACAACTTGAGCCCATTTCCTCTTGTTCCTATCATTTGTTAGTTGGGAGAAGAGACCAACCCACATGTCTCTACAACCTTCTTTCAGGTAGTTGCAAAGAGTGATCGTGTCTCCTCTCAGCCTCCTTCAGACTAAACACCCCCAGTTCACTCAGACACTCCACATCAGATTTGTGCTCCAGACCATTCCCTGGTTCCATTGCCCATCTCTGAACCACAGAATCTTAAAGGTTGGAAAGGACCTTGCAAAATCATCTTCCCCTGCCAAAGCTGGACCTCCTCGAGTAGGTCACACAGGAACTTGTCCACGTGGGTTTGAAATGTCTCCAGAAGAGACTCAACAACCCATCTATGGGCAGCCTGTTCCTCCCTCGCCCTCAATCTAAACACACACCAGCACCTCCAATGTCCCTCTTGTAGTGAGGGGCCCAAAACTAAACACAGTACTTGAGATGTGACCTCAACAGCACTGAGTACAGGGGATTAATCCCTTCCCTGGTCCTAATGGCCACAGACGTGACTGTCATTGGCCCCCTTAGTCTCCTGGGCACACTACTGGCATGTGTTCAGCTGCCTGTTGATTGACACCCCCAGGTCCTTTTCTGCAGGACAGCTTTCCAGCCACACATCCCCAAGCCTGTAGTGTTTCATGGAGTGGTTGTGGCCCAAGTGCAGGACCCAGCACTTGGCCCTGTTAAACCTCGTACAATTGACCTCAGCCTTTGAAGAGCCTTCCTGTGCTCAAGCAGGTGTCTGCACCTGACCAGCTTCATGAAAACATGCATGACAATATAACAGTTGCTATGAACATGATAGAGAAACAGCTGATGCTACCCCAGTAAGAGGAAGGTTATCCTAAAAAGATAGAAGCAGAGTTCTGGTTCTTCAGAGAAAACTGTATTTTGTCTTAAACGATCAAACGAAATGCATAAACCAGTTGAAGAGCAGGATCCAAATGAACTCCACTGCTCTTCCTGCTCAAACACAGGACTTGTCACATGTGGATATTCTGTACCTAAACAAAGTATTTATATGTTTCTGATGGAGGTTTCATCTAGACCCTGTTAGTGATATCATCATCTTTTCAGCCATCATTGCCAGTGACAGGAAAGGTGTGTATGAATGGAATGGTTAGTCTTTACAATGAAAAGAGAAATTGGCTGAATTATTAACAAGGAAAAACAAGTGCTAGACCAACTATGCACACTGACATTATTGTGAGTTTATTCCTTTAAGTGTTTATTTGTGATTGGAATCACTGTAATTTAATTTAGACTGGACGGAATATTTCTAAAAGCACAAAAGAACCGTATTTGTCTTTCAGTCAGTGAGGCATGCAGCTGTCCTTGGCAGTTCAGAAAAATCTTCAATTCCTTTAGGATGTCATATGGTGCAGTGTGAAATAAATGAAGCTGGAAAAGGGGCATGTACAGTAGTCCTTGAGATGTCCTATCTTAATTTAGGTCAGTTTTAATACTAGGAATAATTCAAAAATATATGACTATTTAAACAAAAATCAAAGAGAACTGTACGTGATTTGTAATTTGGCACTTGCAATTCTTTTCTAGCAGTGATTCCCCAACTTAGCTTAGTAAAAGTTAGGATTGCTATTTGCTACAATTTCTAATATGTTTCCAGAGATCACTGAAGAATTAGATGTTTTCAAACAAGGTTGATAAGTCACTGCTTTCAAATGTTGTATTAAATATGTTGAGTAGATTAAGTCATAGCATTCAAATCGATGCTTTTATATAATATGGCTGAGGAACATAAGCTTGATACATTTCTTCTCTTTAATGAGGTTATGATGCCTATTAATTTATTTTCATGTGATTGGTCTTCTAGGTAGTCAATTAGTATGATCTTTAGCTTTTAATCTCTAATGCTTCAGGCTTACTGCAGCATGATTAAGCTAAAATCATGTTTTGACAGGTCTACAACTGGAGCAACCGTAAGAGCAACTCTGACTCCTAATTCTCTGGGAGTTGTGAAGTTAATCAGTAGTGATGAGGTATCTTAGCTGGCTGATTAAGTTTTGCATTTCTCCCTGTTCACAAAACAGTTATGTTTCTGTTTTCATGGGTTTGCCTCCAACAGTGAAATTCTTTGTGTCCCAATATAAATGATCTAATGAATAGTAAAGATTCTACAGAAAAGCAAGATCTCCAGGGAGAGCACAGGAGCTTTCAATGACTTGCACACATTAGCTGTTTCTTCCCTAACTACTAGCAGGTATATTTTTCCTAGTAGATAACAACAGAAGTGTTGCATATGCACTGGTTTTGTTTCTGTAAGAATTACAACTGGATAGCACTTTTTGATATTGTTACTTACACCCTTCAAATAAGATGGTTTTAGTTTTATTCTTCTTTCAACTTTTTTACTTGATTGCTACAAAGAAGAACTTTGATCCTTGGGTTTTATCAGGCTTTGCCTTTTTATAAAGATACTCTAGGGAGATGGGAAACCTTCCAAAATTTTTTTTTTCTTTTTTTAAGGTCTAGAAGCATAAAAAACTTAGTGCTTTTTAAAAAACATTCAGGAAGTGCTCAGATAAACTGTGTTTAGAGCATTTAACAGCTGACCTCTGTCTTGAAAGGGATTTATCTTCTGTATTCATTATCATGAATGAATATCTAAATGTGACTTTAGGTTGCAAATTTGAAAGGTTACCATAATATTGAATTGCATGAAGCAGTTTGTACTAGCTGATGCCTTATTTAAGCCACAGAAATATGTAATGTAAAGGCAGTGAGAGACTTTGGTAGACCAACTGAAAGTAGAATAGAATTATTAATTTGACGTGATTGTTTTACAGGTTGAAAATTGGTGTCCTCGTTTGCCTTGGAGAGCAAAAAATCCTAACGAAGAAACTGATCAAAAAACAGTGGTAAGAACAATGTTAAAACCTGAGAAATAATCCAGTAATTGTGATTCATGCAAAAGATCCTGGAATTCTGGGCTACATAAATGCTAATAAGACGAGAATTTACCATTTTTATTCTTCGGCTCCTTGAAACTGAAGCGAAACACCCTTGACTGTAGCACATCATGTGTTTTCTCCAGTCATGCTGCACTGCAGTTGGGATGGTAATTTTCTGTTTCTTGTGGTTTATGCCCATCAGGGAACCAGAGACCACGATTAGCCTCAAGTACCAACGACCTAAGGATTGCCAAAGGACAGGGAGGGCTTAATTACCGTTTAAGGTCCAGGACAAATCAGACCAGGCTATTCAGCTTGGGGAAGAAAACCGAAAATAATGTCATGCAACACCAACTAAAGCATAAAACACCAAAACACAACCAACATAAAGCAACAAAGAGTGACACAACAATGAAGAGTCTGACCAGCCCTTTAAGACCACCTTCTCCCCACCCCTCCCCTCTTCCTGAGCTCAGAGCCCTGATCCCAGTGTTTTTACCTCCTCCCCTCCTGAACGGCCCACGGGGGCAGGGAGTGGGGGTTTCAGTCAGTCTTTTCCTTATAGCTTCTGCCATTTGTCTAATCTCAGGGCAGGTGGCCTCCGCACCAGTCCTCTCTGCACCTCCGTGGGGTACCTCATACACATGAACCCAAGAGCCAGGGGAAAGTCCAAAAACTCTTTATCGGGTCTTCACTGCAACCTGCTCCCCCTGTTACCAAACAAAAACAGCTCCTTGCTAAACCGTGACACTGTTAAAAACATTTTTGTGTTTAAATATGTGAAATATTGAACATAGATACTCAGAAAAATTACAGATACGTGAACTGTTCACCAGTTTTAGGTGACCATATGTCAAAGTGTCCATTGTTACTGTCCCATAAATCTAGGCCTTATATATGAATTGCCTAATGGAAGAGGCTTATATATATTTCAGTTATGAGATAATGTTTTGATTATTCCTAATTTCTTTCCTTTCAGAACTCTGCAGCGTGCAGAATTGTTTCTAAACTGTTATAGCCTAATTATGTAGCACTTAGGTATTTTAATATAATTGCTGGGCTATATATAGGTGTTTATTTCGTGATGTAGATATAGTCTCATTTTATAAAACCAACTGTTCCTAGATTAGTTGAGCTTTAAAATGAATATTCCCTTTAAAATTTATACTCTAGTAACATTTCTTCCTTCATGGTATAATAGGAGACTTCCTTGTATTTGGAAGATTCATGATATAAGTAAATCTTCGGAACACTGTTCTGATTTCATATTGTGTTTTAGAGATACTTTAACCTCATTTTGAAGCACATGAACAAACCTAAACTTTACCTTGCAGAAATAACTACACTGTGAGACATTGCAAACATATTCTGAGGCTACCAAATACTTCTAATAGAATTTGTGTGGCTCAGAAATGTCTGCTTAAAGATATCTTAAAGTTGATATCTCGACTTGACTTCAGCTTTATGAGTGCATCTGTTTTTTCAATTGTGTTTTAACGAGGAATGCAAAGCACAGAGTTCACAGCTGAGAACTGACTTCAATTCTACAAAATACAGTGTTTCAAGAATAAGTAATGTTTTGGGGGTTTTTTTTAATGCTTTAATTGAAGGCTGAAATTCGTATCAACTTCGATAATCTCTACAAAATGATGTCAAGACACGAGGAATTCAGGTGGATGATGTTACGCATCAGACGAATGGCTGATACATGGATTGAAGCAATTAAATCACTGGCAGAAAAACAAAATTTGGAGAAGAGGAAACGAAAAAAGGTAAAAGAAAATATGTTTTGTTCCTACCACTTGCAGTCATACAGGCTTTTTTAAGCTTCTTGTTCCTTAAGTAACTTCAGAGTGGAAATATCAAATATGTCTAAAAGGCTCGTGTTTATACTTCTGCCTCTTTTCAAGAAGTATTTTGTCGTTTGAAATTACTGTTAAAATTGATATTTGAGTTAGAAATAGCTTTACATACTTTCCATGAGTCAATCTTTGCGTAAGTTTTCTAATCTCCTTATTTAAAATAAAGTTTGTAAAAGGAGAAACTGTGGATTTATTTCAGACTGCTACTACAGTGTTCTGTGTAGTAGTAGATAACATCAATTGTGCATCTTAGTCCAAAAATGAAACTTTAAATGGCTTATTTCTGTTTTGGATTTGAGTAAAGTTGTCCTCAGTTTTGGATTTGATCAGTTTAGACCTGCTAAAATGAGTTTAATTTAAAATCCATGAGATTCTTGAAGTGAGAAGTTCTATGTAATTTGATTTGGGTTTGTTTTATTTTTTTTAATTTACCTCAACTGGTTAGGATAAAGCCAAAAGTCCTAAACACAAGTAGTTTCCTTTCATGTCTTCTTGTTACTGGTGCCAGTCCTGAGTGATAGCAGGCTGAGTATAGTCATATTTCTACCCTCTCTTAAGCCTGGCTGCCTGCATCTCAGCTTCTTGCTTGAGATCCTCAGTCCTCACTTGACATCTAGGCTCCATGTTGCATTTCTAATGTTTGTGACATGCTACAGTCCTTGAGTAGGATCACCCTCTATCAAGGAGCAACCATTCTCTTTCAAGCAGCTCACCAGCCTGTTTTATTAAAGAAGTACAACAACTGAGAGTACACAAGCTCAAAAATGAACGGAAGCAATACTGTCCTGTACAGGCAGTTTTGATGGGATGCTCTACTGCTTATTCTTTGTTTTTAAAAGTCCTTTGAGATTGGGCTGTAAAATGTATGATGTTTCCATTTCACATGTCCAGTTCAGTTCTGGGAGCTGCAAAAGGTTAGAACAAAAAGGACGTTTTAAGGTAGCTTTTCCTAAAGAGTGAGAGGGGAAAGGATTTTGTTGTTTGGGAGTTTCTGTGCTTGGCACTGTAAGTAATCACAGTCAAATAACAGTTCAGGTATGAGGTGATGTGTTTGGAACCCAACTTCTGTGCTTTGTTAGAAAGGCAAGCTCAGATTTCAAGGAGCTGCAGGAAGAATTCTTTTAGTGGCACTGGAGAGAAGAGGGTTCAGAAGACATTCTGTTACTCTTAGGCAGTCTTTCCAAGTTCTTAATGGCTTGTTCACAACAGCATGCCATTCTTAGACTGTACTGTCTTGCATAAGGAAGTAGATATATCCTACTTGAAAATGTAAATGTATACTTGGAATGTATTTTCAATCAAAATATATTTGCCTGAGCCTCAAGTTTCTGTGCAGAAAAACACATTGTACATTGTTTTGTGAGTAACACCAGTTTTGAGGGCTTGTTTAATTACTGATCCGATGGCAGACAGTAGTACAAGACAAAGCAGTAACAGTCTTATAATTACTGTTCTACAGATCCATTACAAAATTAAATTGTTGAGATGAGAGTATTTGCTTTGTTTTGGTTGCTTTTTTTTGTCCTTACTTGGAATGTAATAGAAAGAAAAAACGCTGTGAGGTGGAATAGTTGGATGTTTAATGTCGATAACGCTAACATATGACTTTCCTTTCCAGATTCTTGTTCATCTGGGGCTTTTGACAAAAGAATCTGGATTCAAGATTGCAGAAAATGCGTTTAGCGGTGGCCCACTCGGTGAATTAGTCCAGTGGAGTGATTTAATTACATCTCTCTACTTACTGGGCCATGACATCAGGATTTCGGCTTCACTGGCAGAGCTCAAGGAGTAAGGAGATTACTTTCACTTTTGGAACTGCAATAAAAAAAATTAATTGTAAATTCTTGAAGCTTCTCTTAACTGTATATAATTTCTTGAAGCACAAAATGAAAGTGATAATTCATTAAACAGACAATAAGATTATTTTCATGAGCTAAATATATGTGCTATGAAAAGGATAATGTGTTTTCATTGTAGCTTCAGGCTCCTGAGACTTCATAAATGAATGTTGTAAAATTCAAACTAAGCAGCTTATCCTTTAACATTCCAGGTGCTTTAACCATCTGGAATAGGAAACGTTACAGACTAACCTAATCCCATGTCCTCTACTTCAGTTTCTGCTATGCTTTACTCAATATCTCATTTTAAAATAAAGGTTTAAATCCTTTAAACATATTACATTTTATGTATTTAATTGCTTATGTTGAGCCCAATTGCTACCTCACTCATCTTTGTCTTGCTTTGCATACCAGTTCAGCATTAGACATCAAACATCTGGTTTAAGCTTGAGTACCACATAAACTTTTTCTGTAGCTTTCATTTTTTTATAACAAACATGCCAGCATAATTTTATAGAGAGCTCTTACACTATAAAGCTGTCAATAGAAGTCACAAATTATTTCAAAGCACACTATTTTTAAACATTCCAGCCATATTACTCTCTAGCTCAACCTAGATGTGATTTTTAGTGAAAATTAGCACTTCACTGATGCATAAATATTTCCTCAATAAATGTTGAATATGTTTTACTGTTTGAATGTTCTTATATGGTTCTTGATTTGGTAAAGATGAGAGTAATGTTTTTTTGGAAAGATGAGTTATTGATATAAATAGTATTACAGCATTTATTCAAGGTATTTGAGAAAGAATACTTTTCCATATTCCTTTCTTCTTTCTTTCTTCAGGATTATGAAGAAGGTTGTAGGTAACCGATCTGGTTGCCCCACCCAGGGAGATAAAGTTGTAGAACTCATTTACATCGATATTGTGGGACTCACTCAGTTTAAGAAAACCCTTGGTCCGTCATGGGTGCATTACCAGTAAGTATAACACTTATTTGACCTTGTTAAAGAGCTTTTATTGAATAGCACATGTCAAAATACTCAGGTGAGTACATTCACATGAATTTGAATTACTTTAAAAGTTGGAAGTGTTAGTTCTCTGTTGTCTTTCATTCTTGGAAATAAAGCTGTCTCCTGTTTGTTGCACACCATCTTTGTCCCCCTGAGCAAGTTTGGGATTCCTGGATTCAAGCATTTTTTATCTTAATGAATTACATTATTGTGTTGGGCCAAGTTCTTTGCCGCTCTTTCTCTCCCTTCTTTGTACACACACCCCTCACCATTTCACTCTCAAAATTATTAGATGAGAGATAATTGGATTTTGTTGTTTAGGTGGAATACCAAGGGAATGTTTTGCTTGTCAGTGAATGAGCCATACTAGGTTGATGAGTGTGGAGATTTATCTGTTCTAATTATGTTCCACTCTCACCACAGTGCAATTTTTTCTGTTCCATACCTTAAGATGCTGGGCAGAGAGTTAACGTCAGGGGTAGGTCTACAGATTAAACTGCAGTCATTGTTGCTTCTGTAATCAATGATCATCTTTCCAGTAGAAATGGAAGATGGCAGTCACAAGAAGTGACTTTGTCCAGCTTTCTTAGTGTCAGCAGTTTTAAAACCACATTTCTTCTTGTCAATAACTTTGCTTTAAATCAGTGAGCATCCCACATATTGTACAAATACATATCAGCATGAAATGAACTCAAATCTAAATTACTGACTGTATGGGGGGTTTTTATACCTAATTGTATTAGCTGTGTTTCATGATCTGTAAAGTCCAGTAAATCCCATTTGAGTGGAGGTATTGGAAGGTGTTCACTGTGGGCAGGAAAATTGCTTTCTGTCAACTTCAGGATTTTCTAGAGCATTGGATCCTTTCAGCATAATTTTAAATGAGAGCAGTGATCAATGTTGCAGATCAGATTACACTTAATTTCGTTTTTGAAGCAAAGCAGTAAGTGGATATTCTGTGTTTTAGGAGCCTGCTAATAAAGATAATCCCATTTTCCACTGAGCTACAGTTTGTTTTCTCTGCCAGATGTAATTGTCACCAGGCAGTCATATCCAGTAGTGTGGTCAGCATATAAAAACATACTTACAAATTTACAATGTTTCTTCCCTTTTGCTTTCAGTTTCTCCTATTTGGTATGATCTGTAATGAAGATATGGAAATACACCATGACATTAAGATTGTTAGATTAGCTTTTCAATTTTTTCTTCCTTATTTCATGCATCATTACTTCTTAAGCTGTCAGTCTGTTTTTCATTGGTTCCTAATTTGTGGTAATGACTGACTTTTTCTGGTTTAGGAGAGCAGAATTAGATTTAGCTTGAAGCAAATACCTTAGGTAGCACTGGAGTTTCTATTAGGTTTTTGAAGAAGAAAAAAATTACTTAATGCCTCTCTTCTACAGTATTGGATTTCTTGCAATGGAGGAGGACCTTATCTAGCCCGTAGCCTTGCTGAAAAGTAGATTGGATGTATTTGTCATTCTTGAGAGATGTTTGCCTGATCTTTTACTAAAGACTGCAAAAGATGCCTCAGCCATTGTTATATTTTATGGTTCTTATGGTTTTTAGATTTTCTCTAAAGAGTTTTTCTTGGACTAATTTATTGCAAACTGCTCATTACTGCTTATTCTCATATGGTTCTTGGGAATAAAGTGCATGCTTCTCTCTACCAACCTCCAGAAGATCCTATAGAATCATAGAATTGTTTTAATTAGAAAAGACCTTTAAGATCATTGAGTCCAACCACTCACCTCACACTGCCAGGCCCATCACTAAACTAATCAATGTCCCTCAGCACCTCATCTGTGCATCTTTTGAATATCTCTAGGGATAGTGACTCCACCACCTCCCTGAGCAGCCTGTTCCAATGCTTAACAACTCTCTCAGTGAAAAAGTTCTTCCTAAAATATATACTGCTTTTCCTTCAACCTACTTCTCTTAAAATAAATGCAGGGGTTTGAATCATTACTTATAATTCAGATTTTGTAGACCTTTCATCATCTTGTTTTTGAGTATCTCTCTGCTTGCTACGATTTCTCAAGTTCAGTGTGCAAAAGAGAGTCCACAGTTTAAGAGACTATCAGAATTGGTAAGAACAGAAGAATTAATTCATAGTTTCATTCATGATGTCTTTTATTTGAGGATCCTCTGGCAGTCAATTTTTTTCTCTCAGCATCACAAGCTACTTCATAAATTTCGTCATCAAAATATTTTTAGGTTAAAACTAACAAGTCCAGTATAAAAGCATAATTATATGTTTTTGTTTAATTCATTCCAGTAAAGTAAACATTATCACAAATAAAGCTGCCTTTGTTCCTTACAGACTGTTCTTTCTCACTCAGTTATATTAAATGGCAGTAGGAATAATTCTTTGTCTTGAAAGAAGTGTTTTGCTTTGTGCCGTATAGTTTTGCAGCAGAGTTGTGCAGGTCAACTCAGTCTGGTTTGTGCAAACCAAACTCAAATGCAAATAAATTAGAACTTGCTTATTCACTTCAGATTTGAATAGAGCGGTAGAATAAACCTCTGCCTTCAGAACAGTCTCTTGAAAAAAGTACTGTATATAATCTTTGTGAGTGAAGCTTGAGCCCTGAGGAAATTTTTGGTAGATCCAGAACTGCCAGCTCAGAAGAATGACCTTGCTGCTCTGAGGGGCGAGTATTTCTGAACAACTGAAATACTCCTTTATACACCTGAGATCTGTAGCACCAATGACTTGGTAGTACATGCTGTATCTGTGATATAAATGGTGCTGTAAATAGCACAAATGTAGCAAAACAGATCTCATTTCTGAGTGCACCTTAATTTCAAGCAGAAGAATGCCTGGACATGCTGTATTTTTTAGATCTGAAGTCTGGATATTTCAATGCAACTTATGTGCAATGATGCAAGATAAAAATTAATAGCTTAATATAGTTTGAGGAATGCAGCTCATTGTCTTTCTTAGCACCCACATCCTCCATACAGCACGTAAGAATTTGGGTGGGTTTTTTTTTCATTTTTATACAGTCTCTGTAGCCATGACTCATTCTCATCTGCCAAAGATCCAACTGGCTTTATTCTTGAAATACATTAACAAGACAGCCATCCTGAAAAATGAGCAACGTTCCTGCTTCTTAAGTGTTCTCTAGAATACATCTGGTTTAGGAGGCTTATTTTCTGACTAAGTTTTTATATTGTAAATGCAAGTACTGCGTGGAGTGAAAGTTAATGTCTGTGTCTGCAAGGATTTTCATAGGCAGGTATTAGCTTCTTGTGATCAGAGCTGACTGGACATAAGCCAAAACAGTCTGGAGTCCATGCATCTGTGCTGGCACATTGCTATGCCTGAGTTCTGTGCACCTACAGAGGTTCCAAACCAGAACTGGTTATGTTTTGATCAGCTTGCTCACAGGAAGATGTCTGCAGCCACTGGCGTATAGGTTTTCTTTATTTTAACAGTTTATGCTGGTATAAGCACTAGCTGCTGACAGCAATGAGTGCTGCTAGATAGCACTGCTTGTTTAAACAAAGGTGAAGTGTATGTAAGTAGAGAAAAATTAAAACCTTAGATGGGAGAAGGATATGACTAAACATGTATAAATACTTCCACTAGGACATCCCAGCTAAGATTGTACTTTTGGTTAGTATTTGTGGGAAAACAGCCTCCTTATAAGTGATGATGATCCTGGGTTGCTTTTGTTTTAATTTTTTTTTGAGTCCAAAATTTGTCACTTTTAATATGCTGAAAGAAAGAAGACTTTTAATGTAGATGGTTCTACAAGCAGTTTTCTGTCCACCAATGCTTTTTTTAATTAGTTAATGAATAGATTGATCAGTCTGGCACCAATTCCAAGGCATAATGTAATTCTCAACAACCTCGCTGCTAAAGCTAGATGACATTTTGAGGAGGAAGAGAGAATGGAGTGAAAAAGTAAAGTTAAAATACCAATAACTTCTTAGTGAGAAATATATCCTTGACTGTTTGTTTAAAAAAAATACTGTTTTGCCATTTTCAAAATGAATTCTTTTACTTTAGGAATGCCAAAATATTGTATACAAAACCAAACCTTTTCATTTGCAATAGTTCAATTGGAAGAGATTTAAGCCATCAAGTGAAACAAATGGAGACTATAGCACCTGGGCAGGCAATTGAGGCTTTCCTGCATATGTTAAAATATTAGTTCAGCATAAGTGATACTAATTACATTCCTTTCTAAATTTTAAATCTTTACCAGTTCTCTACTGCATGTCAGGGATTGGGTCCACCCCTTGAACTTGATCTCTCATACCATTTCTGCACACACTTGCACTTTCTGCTGTGATCTTTTTGTATTTTCTGACTTCGTGCTCAGATCATACAAATGTTTTTGTTTTCCCTGCTTCCTGGTTTAACATAGTTTCCGTTGCATCACGTTTCCTGTCTTTCTTCAGAGATGCTGTGTGTGTTGGATGTAGTCACACATATCACTAGGAGCAGTTAGTGCTACGTACCTTCCACCTGAATACAGGAAAAAGAGAGGAGACAAAGCACTTGTACATGCTCACATGTGATATAGTGTTCCTTACATAAGTGATTTTGCAAACTCCAGTAACATTACTATTATTAGTTATATTTTTCTTTCCCTGTATTCAAGTACCTGGCTAAAAGCTGCATATTTGATAAGAATTTTGTTTTAAGGCCTGCCAAGAAATAAGAAGGCTTTTATTACTGAGTGATTCATTAGTGCAGGAGTTGTTTTGGTCCTGCTGGAGTATTTTGTATGATGCAGAGATAATTGCCACTGTTGTAAAATATTTTCATTGAGAACAGTTGACATAAAACACTGCACAGAAACTGATCTGTCAGCTTTGTTTTTTGGTGAATCATAACGTGTTGTATATTTTGGCTTCCTTTTTGCTTGAAAGATCTCTGTGAAGATTAAGGAAGAAAGTAAATTTGTTCTATTTGTACTTTCAGATACAAAGATGGCATTTCATATGAGAGTTTAAAAGTCACTGTTTTTTTTCCATATTTATGGGGTGTTTTCCATATTTAATGGATACATTAGAGAAAGGAGCAACATATAAGAAGTATGTAAATTATTTTGGGGACTAAACTCTTTGGTCTTCTAAAGATGAAAGATGGTTGGAGCTAAGTTTTTCAATGCTATGGAGGCTTAATTCTTTCAGTGTTTTACTGAACAGAATGTATAATGGGCTTGGAGCACAGAAAATGTTGGACTGGGATATACAGCCATTTTTGATAGAGACTTTTGCAGCTACCTTCCTACTCTGCATGTACAAGCTCAGTAATATAATGTGCACAGGATGTGGGAACATGTGCTATGTGAGTCTTTTCTGAAAGCGATGTTTGTGGAGGAATGAGGAATGGTAGGGTCACCAGCTTTAGAGCCATATAATCCATTTCATCTGCAGTGGAGCCAATGGTCAGTCTGACAGTCATAAAGTTCCTGCCCTAGCCCATCAAAGGTTTGGCACGCTGCATTTTGGAAACATCACTTCTAGAATTTGTATGTTGGACTGTGTGATGCCTTCTTCACACTGAGACTTTTTCTGCTCTTCATGTGCTATGGGCCCTTTTTGAAAAGAAGCCACTTGTAAACGAATTAGTAAAGTCTGGGACTGAGTGTGATGCTCTCATCCAAGACCCTTTGTGACCTAATGCCAAGGTCTCCCTCAGTTGTAGACTTGTTGTTTCATAAACAGATGGTCTAACTGCAAGAAGTCAGCAAAAAAACTGAATTCAGTGCTTCTGCAGTAGGTCTGCTTGACCCAAAAGTCAAAACTTGAAGATTAAATACAGTTGTCTAAAGGCAACGTACTTTTCTGCTCTGATCTCCTTGGCCACAGGCCCTTGGCTGTTGCATTTGATTTTGTGGTAATGGGGGAAAATATTAGAAAACAGAGAATCCTGCCTTCTGCCTAAATTCTGCTTCAGAGCCTCAGGAATGTAGGTGACCACAATAGCATTCCCATAAGCTCTATTTGGATGCTAAAGCATAACTTCATTCTGTAAGAACAAAGAAACCCAAAATAAGCTCAAAAGTTGCTATTTGAAAGTCTGATATGTCCTTGAATTTGCTGATCTTAATGTCTTTATGCAAGTAATGTTAACAGAAACGTTTGAAATTAAATTATACCTTCAGTTTATAAAGCATGCATGTTTGCAAACAGAAACAAAATTGATCTTAATCATCATAACTATGTGTGTGTATATATATATATATTTACATGCTTACATGTACACATGCATGTATACATGCAGTAAATTATTCTTTTTCTTTTAGGTGTATGCTAAGAGTTCTGGATTCCTTTGGAACTGAACCAGAGTTTAACCATGCCCACTATGCCCAGTCTAAAGGCCACAAGACACCGTGGGGAAAGTGGAACCTTAATCCACAGCAGTTTTATACAATGTTCCGTAAGTATCCCTGTGATTATAAGTAAGTTGGAGTTTTAAAAAGGAATTTAGAAGCATTTTTGTATCAAGGAAGACAAGTTCATGGTTAAAAAAATAAAGGTGGTAAATGGGCAGAATTGTGTCAGTAAGTGTAGACCATAAGAGGTTCCAAAGAAACACAAGGAAGAATTTCCTCCCTGTTCAGGTGAGGGAGCACTAGAAGGGGCTGCCCAGAGGGTTTGTGGAATGTCTTTCTCTGGAGATGTTCCAAACCCACCTGGATGAGTTCCAGTGTGACCTACTCTAGGTGGTTCTGCTCTGACAGGGGGGTTGGACTAGATAATCTTTCGAGGCCCCTTCCAGCTCTTGAGACTCTGGCTCTGTGTGACTGTAAAAGCTCTCTTGTGCTTCTGTATCAGCTTAATATAAATAAAATAGAGAACTTTCTTCTTGGCGCACCTGTGGAAAGTGGTGATTGGCTTTTCCTTCAAGTGTCAGTGAGTTTGCTTTTGTTAGTTTTGCCTTCTGTAATCCTGCTGTGGGGCAATACATTTTGGAGGAACTTGCTAGATTGTGTTCTTATAAACTGCACTCATGTATTTCATCATGCTAAACTGTAGCTTGCAACTATGGTAACTGTGTTATATTTCTGCTTTTTTCCCTTAACAACTGAGCAGCACAATTCCTTTGCTGGTTCTTTGCATTCAAGATTAACAAACTAACATTCAGCAAGAATAATTTTGTTTTCTCTACATTTTATCTATTTCTCAAAATTTTTACCTAGCTTGTTTTCATGTGAGCGTTCATCCTGAGTTGAACTGTCACGTTTATTTGCCAGCAGTGTACAAGGCTATTGAAAATAAAGTAGTAGATTTCAGCATTGATGTAGATCCTTGAGGCATCTTTAAATGTCTTCCAAAAAAACCCCTAAAAAAGTATCAAAACACAAAAAAATGTACATTCTGTAGAATTGAGTCAGATTTAATGATTTCTGTGACCTACTCTAGCCCTAGTCCTTACTTTGTAGTGATATGTTCTAGAATCAAAGGGACTTTACTTTGCGTGTTGCAATAGTGATTCAAGTTTGTTACCTCTGAAACGTGCTGAAGGGTTCACAACTGCCTGCAAGCTTGATAAGAGAGGAAAGTGCAGGCTGTTGTGTGTGGCAACTTCTCAGCCCAAGTCTGTAAAGAAAAATTTGGTAGCGATCAGCTCGACCTCTAAAGTTTGGTCGAGGTCCCTGTCTGAGGCCAGGACTTGCACTGTTCTCAGTCTTCATAGTCGAGTCTTTCAAACTTTTCTGCTTTTCATAGCAGAATTATACATGCTGCTGTCTGGTTGACATGCTTTTGATTTCAGTCACCCTGTAAAATTCTTGAGAGAGGCATATTTTGTCTGTCAACATTTGCTGTGCAAGTTTTTCCAGAGAAATATAAGTGAAGGTTGTTCAAAAGATAAAAGACTGCATTCACAGTTGTTTCGAAGCAACTAACAAAACATGTGGTGAGGAAATGTGACTTGGAAAGTGGTTGCAGAGTTTGTGTCTGGACATTAGTAAGCAGAGCTTGTTCTGTAGCCACATGATTTGCTAGTATTTATTGGTTTATGTCCGGAATGGAAAAGGAGCCGAAAGCTCAATCATGCTGTATTTAAGTAGTCCAGCTGTTGGGAAATTTGTGTGCAAGGTCCTGTTCAAGATAACACCAAGGGTGATGATGCACTTGAGAAAAATAATTGCATGGATGCTGTGGTACAGCTGTGTGCGGTGTGTGTGCGCTCCTCATTCCACTCCATGAAGTGCAGAAGAAAGTAAATCTTCTCTGTATAGATGATCTCTGTTGTGGCAGTGTAGACTACTGTTACAGTCTCTTGTTCAGAGCAAATCGCTTCATCATGAATTTTCAGCAGAGTGTAACTGTATTGGAATTTCAATAAATAACCATTTCCAATTCTTACTACTGGAAATGACTGCAGGTTTTCTTTTCAAAGAGAAGTGGCAAATAAATTGCAAGCAAACTCATTCTGAAGCATAAGTGATTCCAGTGCTATAGACCATTGAAAGATTTGGCTTATTTTTCTACTAGGTACAGAAGAGTCAGCGTATTTTGTGATATTTAAAGTTCATTTTTGTTTTTTTCTTCTCTGCTGCAGAGTTAGCACCATCTTTATGGGGTTGTTTTCAAAAGTGCACATTACGCATCACTAAAGATTTTTGAACAGATTGGAACCCTGGACAGCTTCCCAAGATCCCCAGACTCTATTATGTTTTGAGGACTCTGATTATAAGGGCAGAAAATTATTACAGAGCAACAAGCTAGCCATATTCAAACCTATGGCATATTACCAAATGCTTGACTGTTCTCTGAGCTTTCCAGAAGCTCAGAGGGGTTTTTTTTTCCCCTTTTGGTATTTTTCATTTGAATTCTTTTATGCAGAATAACAGCACTGGTACTGTTAAAACTGCATGATCTTACTTAAAAATCCATCTGAGTGCTTCCTGTCAGTGATGTTTCAGACACTGAATTCCACCAGTTTTAAATGCTAACTTTAACAAAGGTTTATTTTTCTTTTGAGTGTGTACTGCCTTGCCTCTACTTTGAATACAGTTTCTCATCCAAAAACATGAAAGGATGGAAAAATACCCTTTTCCAAGCATATTTTTGCTATGCTAAATTCTAACAAGCCCTTGGATCTGAGTTTGTACCTAGCTGCAACTGAGGCATTTTTTGTGAAGAAGAGTAAATTTTCAATGAAAAGACTAAATGCAGTGGCAGAGGGAAGAAACCATTCACATATGCCCTGTGTAAGATTCCCCTGTTCTACTGCATTATCCAGTTGGCTGATTTTCAGGAATCAAAGAGCAAAACATCGCATTTGCAATAGAATTTGATTTTTTTTTTTATAACTGACTATAGGTTTAGCATTACAAGTGCCTGGACTCTTGTCCTTGGGGGTTTTGTTTGTTTGTTTTGAGTTTTTTTTTAACTTTGCAAATTGTGCTTAGTATGAAATTGTCAGCTTGTGGCTTATAGAGCAGATCCTACTGTTTATTGAGGCTGATTTATGTGTAACCTTGTGAGGCTGTGACTTTCTAGAGAGGTGCAAAAATTCCACGTGTTAAAGTGTTTTTCGTATAGTAGAGGTGGATTTTTACCTACAAGCCATTGATGTTGGAGCCCATCCCTAGAGTTAAACATCCTGTGTACAAAAAAAGAAGAAAACCAGTCCTTAGTTTTGATGAGCCTAATGGTCTCCACAGGAGGAGATCAGTGACTAGTATTGTTCAGTGTCAGTGCTGGAAGAAGACCAACAGAGGCTAAAAATAATATCAAAAAATAAGAGTAAAATGGCATATTGTTTACATGTACTTTATTGTCTGGCGGGTGGATTAACAATTTTGCCAATTTCAGTTGTCACCTTTCATTATCTTCTGATAGCTGGTGATTTAGGCAGTGAAGTGTGCATAATGACCTGCATCGTGTGACTGTGCAGGCTAGTAATTATCATAGAATCATAGAATGGTAGGGTTGGAAGGGACCTTTAGAGATCATCCAGTCCAACCTCCCTGCAGAAGAGGGTTCACCTAGATCAGGTCACACAGGAACATGTCCGGGCAGGTTTTGAAGACCTCCAAGGAAGGAGCCTCCACACCCTCCCTGGGCAGCCTGCGCCAGGGCTCCCTCACCTCAACAGTTAAATAGCTTTTTCTTATATTTAAATGGATTTTTTTGTGTTCCAGCTTCATCTCATCACCCCTTGTCCTGTTGCTAGCTACCATAGAAAGAAGGGATGCCTCAACCTCCTGACACCCACTCTTTGGATATTTGTAAATGTTGATAAGATCTCCCCTCAGTCTCCTCTCCTCCAGACTAAACAGCCCCAGGTCCCGCAGCCTTTCCTCATATGAAAGATGTTTCAGTCCCCTGATCATCTTGGTGGCCCTGTGCTGGACTCTCTGCAGAAGTTCTCTGTCCCTCTTGAGCTGAGGAGCCCAGAACTGGACACAGGACTCCAGATGAGGCCTCACCAGGGCAGAGTAGAGGGGAATCAGAGTATCCCTCAAACTGCTGGCCACACTTTTCTTGGTGCATCTCAGGATGCCATCGGCCTTCTTGGCCATGAGGGCACATTGCTGGTTTATCAATTAGCATCGATACATAACATGCAGCGAGTTGGATGGTTGATGTTGGTTTATCCAATGTAGGAAGTGAACCCAAGGATCTTTGCTAACATTTATTTATGATGTTGAGCAACATACAGCTTTGTTACCAAGCATAAATGCAGGCTTTTCTCACAGTGTTGGTGTTGCAGCACAGAGATTGTCAAGCTGCATTTCTACTGGTTCTCTTACCTCTAATAGTGAAATAAAACTCAGCACAGAAAAAATCATTATCGTTGGCCTTGGTCCAGCTACTGAATTATTATTGTCAGAAACAAGACACAAAATAACTGCTAACTTCAGCAGACATATGCAGCAGGACTTAAAATTCATAACAGATATTCTTGATAATAAAGAAGCAAATATATCTCTCAGTATGAATGCAATCTGCTGAATAATATGTTCCTTATACCTACTTTTCTGACAACATTTACTCCTTTGTAGCATTAACTGATGCTTTAAAAGGTTCTCAATATCTCTTTCTTACAGCTCACACGCCGGATAACAGCTTCCTTGGATTTGTGGTAGAGCAGCATCTGAATTCCAGTGACATTAAACACATCAATGACATCAAAAGGCAGAATCAATCTCTCGTTTATGGCAAAGTAGATAATTTCTGGAAGGTGAGTTTTCTATACTCATATACTTGAGGAAATTTATTTTGATCAATACAGTAAAGCATAACTCTCATTTGCCTTCTTTCTAAATCTATTTAAGTTCGTTTTCTGAAGACAAACAGTGTTAAATAATTGAACATTTTGAAGCATTTCAGATGAGGAAACTTCTGTCTGGATGGATCCTTTGCTCTTTATGTACACCTTTGTGAAAGAATAAAAAATTTTTATAGTCTTGATATCACAATAATTTTGGAAAATGCAAAAGCTGTTGAAAGTAATGGGAAACTGAAGATGTCATCAGTCACAGGCAATTGTGTCTTTCAGTTATTTCTTTTCTTATATCTGCAACCCAGAGTGTGCTGCATTTTTAACTGGAAGTTGTGCTTCACTAAAGACTCTTGAAGTCCACAATCTCATTTTATCTCCCTGTAATAATATCAGAGTTTTGTTTCTTCAATATTGCAGTTCCTGCATTATCTCCCATCTGCAGATGAGAGCTGCAGAATAACGCCACTGAATGTTCTCTGCTTTTTGTCCACTGTCCTTTTCTGGAGCTCCTCCTTCCAGGCTGCCATGCCTGGGAGTTTGTCTCTCATACAGATTTCAGGAAAAAGCAATTACTTACTAATAACTGGATTTCTTCTCAGTTACCTCTAGCTCTGTGTACCCTTATACTCTATATGGCTTCCCTCCAACCTAAAAAGACCTTATTTTAAACTCTTTTTGACTAAAAAGGAACTTAGCAGTACCTGCTGTGTCACACATAGGACCAAATAATATGACAGTGTGAGAGCACCTGTATTGCACATTTTTTTTTCCTTTTCATTGGCATGAGAATATTAGTCTTGCACAGTTCTTTCCACAGTAACAACATGTAGTCTGATAACTGTGATTATACAGAAAACATTCCTCGGAAATGATAGCTACAAGTAAATGGTCCATCTGTGAGACAAAACAGAAACCTAAGAGAATTGTGAAGATGTTACCAGGGGTAGCAGAAAGATAGAGTTGAGTGCAGCTTGGCTACTGTGCTGAGAAAAATATGTGTAATAGCTGTGTGTGTTCAGTTGTGATCTCTCAGGTTTATATTTGGGCTTACTGCACTAAGTCATGTAATCTGTGTCTAAAAAGGAAATTTTGGTTTGCATTGTAGTAAATACTGTGACAGTTATTTTATTTGACATGGTATAGAACAACTTAGTATGCCACTGTCTGCAGCCTCTTCTGTCTGCAGAATGCTGGAGCAGAGCTGGGATCTTTCATTCGAGTCTTTTCTGGCTGAGGCTCTTGTACTTTTACTTCCTAATCTCATTATCAGTCTCTCAGGAGCAGTTGCATGTAATAATCATCTATACTTGCTGACCCAATTGTAGTTCATATGAGCACAAAAACCTGTTGAATACTAGTTGAATGTAAGGAATGAGTTAGTTTCTTAGTTACCAGGGTTTTTTTAGTGACGTATATGTCTTTCACAGCTTATTCAGTCTGCATGAATTCAGAAATATGTATTAATAGCTTGTATGCCCAGAAGGGAGATTTGTGATTGCCTAGTGTGAGATTCTGTATGACACATAGGAAATTCATGGGCTGATTAAGGCAAAAACATGGCTTTTTGGAAAAGAACATCCAGTCTTGATTTTTAAATAGCACACAATGGAAACCCCACTACTTCCTCTGGTAAAATCCTGGAGTAATTGCCTTCCCCCTTAAGACTGCATTATTTCTGGTACAGATTTCCAAATGGTAATTTCCAGTCTTAGTAGCAGTTACAGACTTTCTCTACTGGATTGACGATGTTTCTGTTCCTGTTTCCCTACAGGAATATATAGGTTGAGGTCAAAGTAAGCCGTAGTCATCTCCTGAAAAGCCTTATCTGCTGTACCACTGAGAGCTTTGTGCCTTCTAATCCTTAATTGTTCTCATGTGTCTGTTTTCTCTGAACCTTTTTAAGATTATTCACATTCCTCTTGCAGTGTGAATGTTAGCAAAGGGCATGTGGGCCATACCAGCAGCAAATAAAACAGCAATACTATATGCTTGTTAGACATTTCCCCTTTTCACTATTAGGAACTCGTTTTGGACGACTTCTCAGCCAAGACTTTTGTATCTTTAGAAGTGCTGCTTTTCAAGTCACTGCTCTATTTCTATCAATATTGCCTGCCTTGTTTCTTCTAAGGTGTGTGACTTAATACCTGGCCATATTAAAGTGCTTACTGTACACTTGTAACGTCAAGCATATTAAAACTGTAGCTTGCTGATGGTAACTGCACTCATGTCCATATGCATGGGGTGTAAAGTGCAATCACTGCAGATAGGCTTTGAATTGGTGACAATGTGGGGTGTCTTATCTGAAGAGATAAAATCCAATTCTTCTGATCAACAGAAAGCCTGAACTAATCTTGTTTCTGTGTAATTTGCTTATTTCATGTTTCCTTCATTTTCCTTGTTCCATGCTCTTTTCATCTGCCACCATGGCTTGTATAGAACCGGACTAATCTATTTATCCTTCTCCTTTTATTTACATTGAACATGGCCAATTAAGGAAAAGTGTAATCTCCACAGAATACATGTATCACTGCTGGGTTTTGTCAGTCATTAGAGAAGCACAGTGTGGAGGGAAGAACGTTCCAGTCACCAGACTGAGGTGCTATTGAGGGAAGAGCAGTTGCAAATAAGTTGTTTATTTTAAAAGAAGCAGGTTGAAATGTAACTCAGGCATGCACAGGACTTTTTTTTTCATGAGAATGAGACTGAAATAGCTAGCTATCATCATGGCTTTCTATAGCTGTGAACATGGGGTCCTTTAGGTCAGAGAAAGTTGGTGAGGCTAACTCATACCACCTGCTTCCAGTGTGTACACTGGCCAGGTTACTGTAGCTAGAGAGTTACAGATTACTTCCAGACAAGGTTCTGTCTTCCCACATCATTCAGTGGGGCTAAACTCTGGTATGAACGTGACATTAACTGGAGGAGGAATATTGTTATAACTTCTATTACTTCTGCTGGATGCAGAAAAAAGTGTCAGCCCATAGGCTGAGACCAGTGGCATTCACCCCATATTGCAGTGGGCAAGTCTTGTCAGGAAGATTTGCTGAAGGTCATAAACTGCAGAAACTGTAAGATTCAGTCTTAAGTGGGTTGAGGATTACAAATAGGAAGGTATAAAGAATTTTCCCACTTTTCTTAAAGTTATCTTTACAGATACACTATCAAGGGCAACAGTTGCCAAGTTTTAGATGTACTTGTTGCAATCAAAGTTTTGCTGTAATCAAAAGTTTTTTATCTTGGAGTCCTGTCTCTGCAAAAGTGAAAAAGAAGGAATTGCTATCATGTGAATTAAATCCATAATTCTCTTTAGTATCAAAATTGGCTTTAATTACTGAACATTTCCATTAAAAGGGAATGTTTGAAGCCTTTGAAATTTTCTTAAATCCTGTTTAGGTCTGTGTCTTCTTTGTTCTTCTTCCTGCAATTTCCTGTCATACTAGTCCAATACTTGTACTCTTAATCCTAGAAAGAAAAAAGAGTCAAGATTAATTTTGCACTATTTTCTATTTCTTTGAGAGGTCAGAATTTTGCTTGTATCATAAAATAGTGATCAGTGCAGAACATGCAGTTGTACAGTGATTCCTTTGGTAGATTTTATTATAGTATATTTGAACTGCCTTAAAATATTTATATATTTAAAGGCAAAATAATGTGTGAGCTTGTTACTAATGACACTTGACAACACAGGCATTCTTCTTAAATGTATACTGTCTGCACAAACAGTTTTGAAGAATCAGAGATAGGAAATGATTATATTTAGCTTGTTCTCAATGGGAAAGTACATAACCAAGGCTGTTCATGCTAACATCTCCCTCTTACAGTTCTGTATGACATATGTAATTTCCCCATCATATACCCTCTTGCATGAAGTGGGAGGAAGAAAATGAAGTCAGAGTGGAAAAATCACACTTCTGTTATGTGCGCAGATGAATGTCTTGCTGCTGACAGCGTTGCCTTTCCAATCCTTCTGATTGGTTTTTGTGCTTCATATTTAGCAGCCTACTTTCGCTGAACATTCCATTTTTTAAGCTGAAAAACATAAAGGGAGAATAGTTCCCTCTCACCTTTCCTCTCCCATGTGGTCAGTGCACTCACAAACAAAACTTTTCTGGTATTGTTTTGATTTTTATTTTCCCTCAAATTGGCAGCAGCACTGTGGGCTTATCTGTAGAGCAAAATTTACCCTAGTTGCTGGCAGCAGGAGCACTGTCCTGCTTTATGCCACACAAAAAAAATGGCCATGAGCCAGACCCTGTGGTTCAGCAATACTTCTGAGGTTCACCATTCACTTCTGAAGGAAGCATTGCCCAAAAAAACCCAAAGTAGAGCAAAGCAACTGATCAGCTATAGGTGCAGTAAATAAGTATATACATATGTACATTTTCCAAGGCTTATTCTTCAATATTTATTACGTAAGTTAGAATTTATTATGAAGAAATCTAAAAAAAAAAAGAAAAAAAAGTTTTCCATGAGTGTTATCTTTCAGACAGGTCAGTGATCAGCTTCTCTGTGTGCAGAACTCTCCATCTGCAAAATAAATTAGGGAGGTCTTACAATACCTATTAATGCAATCATCTACTAGTATTTGATTATCACAAAACCAATGCAGCCTGTTCTTCCTCTGGTCTAGTGCCCTGTTTTCTTCTCTACCTCTATACTTTTCTGCTTCAGCACTTAACACTGCACAAGGATGTCTCCTTGTTAGTTCAATGGACATTGAAAAGACAGGGGATTCCTGACTAGGCATAGTGCATGTTGCATGACGTGAAATTGTCAAATGTTGTAGAGAACTCACCATAAAAAAGAAAAAACCAAAACTTTCAAAAACCCCACAAACCCAAAAAGTCTCCAAAACCCAAAAAAACCAAACTTCATGGATTAAGAACTGCAAGAAAAGATGAATGACATAGATAAAGATGAGGATAGAGAAATGAATAAACAGGACTTTTGTCAGATCTTAAAGAATCAAAGTCTTTACTGAGATATTTTGTTCATTTTTTGTGCAAAGAATGCAAATAAATATATATATATATATATATGCACTAATCTATATTTTATGCAGGTGCCTTNTTAGAATTTATTATGAAGAAATCTAAAAAAAAAAAGAAAAAAAAGTTTTCCATGAGTGTTATCTTTCAGACAGGTCAGTGATCAGCTTCTCTGTGTGCAGAACTCTCCATCTGCAAAATAAATTAGGGAGGTCTTACAATACCTATTAATGCAATCATCTACTAGTATTTGATTATCACAAAACCAATGCAGCCTGTTCTTCCTCTGGTCTAGTGCCCTGTTTTCTTCTCTACCTCTATACTTTTCTGCTTCAGCACTTAACACTGCACAAGGATGTCTCCTTGTTAGTTCAATGGACATTGAAAAGACAGGGGATTCCTGACTAGGCATAGTGCATGTTGCATGACGTGAAATTGTCAAATGTTGTAGAGAACTCACCATAAAAAAGAAAAAACCAAAACTTTCAAAAACCCCACAAACCCAAAAAGTCTCCAAAACCCAAAAAAACCAAACTTCATGGATTAAGAACTGCAAGAAAAGATGAATGACATAGATAAAGATGAGGATAGAGAAATGAATAAACAGGACTTTTGTCAGATCTTAAAGAATCAAAGTCTTTACTGAGATATTTTGTTCATTTTTTGTGCAAAGAATGCAAATAAATATATATATATATATATGCACTAATCTATATTTTATGCAGGTGCCTTAAAAAAAAGCCGTAAATTGACATTCAAGGAAAAGCAAAAGCATGGCAAAGTTCCATGATTATTTCCTTTGTATATTTTCTTCCTTTCCAGCTTATTTTCAGCTCAGGGTATTTTCTGAATCTGTTTTTTCTATTGATAAACCAACTGTTGACACACTTTGAGTTCTCAGTGAGAGGTGACTTGAAATCACTTGTCTGATCATGAACCTATGAAAACTTTTTTGCCTCAACAATGTTCTCTGTCTTGGAGTTCCACATTTCTCTGACCTATTGCAGGATGAATCATTAACTTCAGAGTTTTTCTAAACATCCTTCCTGCTACTTTTGTTTGAGTTCCTTTGTATCAGGATGTTATGAATAGTCAGTAACTATTCACAGCATCACAGAATCTCAAGGGCTGGAAGGGGCCTCGAAAGATCATCCAGTCCAACCCCCCTGCCAGAGCAGGACCACCTAGAGTAGGTCACAGAGGAATATTTCCAGGTGGGTTTGGAATGTCTCCAGAGGAGGACACTCCACAACCTATCTGGGCAGCCTTTTCCAGTGCTCCCTCACCCCTACAGGGAAGAGCTTTTTCCTTATGTTTCTTTGGGAACCTCTTATATTCTAGCTTGTACGTTTTCATGTTCTTTATGCCAATTATGGTTCTGTAAACCTCTCTCATGTTCTACCAAGTTATCTTTTCCAAGCTGAATAGTTGTAAATGAATTTGTTATAAATTTCTGTATGTAGCAATGGAAACTCTTCTGTAACCTGGATCTGCTCTCAAAACCATATCCAATGTTGTCAGCTTGTTTTTGAGTAAAGAGACCAGAAATACAACAGTGTTGAAGGAGGGAGAAAACTGCTTTTATAGAATAGTCAATGGTACTCTCCTTATTTCTCTATTTCTTTCCAAATAGTTCTTATAATTTACTTGATTGGTGGATGAACTGACTGGTACTGAACCTTAAACTAATTTTTTTCATGGACCATAATTATATCATAGTGCAAATTCTTCCTTCTTGGATGATGCTGGTTAGCTGAGGGCTGTTACTCATCTGTTAAGCTAGGACTGCTTTTCAACATGTGCATCACTTTATATTGAACTTATTGGTCATTCTGTATTCTAGTCACTTAGATTCTAGCCTCTTAGATTACCAAGGGAGGTTTTTTCAAAAGCTTTACAACCCATACCGTTCAATATTGGTTTGGTTTTTTTTCTTTGCAACATTTTGAAGTCAGTTTCAATTCTGCGTAGTTTATATTGAGAGCACACTTTGTGGCCTCTCTATTCTCTTTTGCATGATGACTTAGTCTTCTCATTTACATTTGCTAAGCTTTACAAAACCACAAAACCTGGCCACAAAAATCCCCTACAGACTACCATTGCCTTGTGGCTCTTTCAATGTAAGGAATTGAGATTGGGTATATGGGCTGGTTTACATACAGTTTGCAGCTTGAACTTGCAACCTGTAAAGCAATTTAGGACCTTGAATCAAGCTCTTCTGTAATGTAGTTGGCCTGTAATTCTGCCTACGTGATGCTTAATTTAATTCAGTGCTGAATTTCTGGTGTTCTGTGAGGTCTAAAATTCCAAATACTGTGATTGACTCAGACTGACAAACTGATGGTAAAGCAGAGTTGTTAATTACCACCATCTACTACATCAAGAAAACTGAAAGGAGTTAGGATTTTAATACATTTCTACCACATATTTTTTTACCTTTGATACTTAGATTTTTCACACATCAAATTTAAAATTCAGTTCTTGACAACATCATCAACATTGTCCTGGGGAAAGACATCAGGCAGTTGTCACGTGATTTCTTTGATGAGAAAGGCTTTATGATGCTTTTAAAAGTAGGTGGAAATAACTGATGAACAGTAATAACAGTTCTGCAGTCAGTGATAAACAAAAAGTACTTTCCTGAATGACATGTTTATTTTAGTTGCTGAAAAAATGTTCCAGAAAAGATTGGTGTGACTGTTTCTCACTGTTACACTTTCACTTTAATTATGAGGAGAAATTATTTGGTTTTTTTTTTTTTTTTTTTATGTGATTATCTTTCATACTCAAAGTCCAGATTTGCAGAATGGACAGCAGACGTGGATAGCACAGTCTGACACAAACTGCAGGGAACATAGATTTTACATTACCAGCCAGCAGCTCATGTTCACTTTGAATTCATTTTGGAGAAAGTAAAAATATGGAGGTTTGAGTCAGATGATTTAAGGTAGTGCCTGTGCTTGGCACTGATGAGGCCACACCTCAAATACTGTGTTCAGTTTTGGGCCCCTTGCTGCAAGAAAAAGACACTGAGGAACTGGAATGTGTCCAGAGATGGACAAATAAGGCTGGTGAAGGGTCTGGAGCACAAGTCTAATGAGGAGTGACTGAGGGAGCTGGGGGTGTTTCATTTGGAGAAAAGGAGACTGAGGAGAGAACGTTATTGCTCTCTACAACTACCTGGAAGGAAGTTGTAGTGAGGTGGAGGTCAATTGTTTCTCTCAAGTGACATGACAAGAGGAAGTGGCCTCGAGTTGCACCAGGGGAGGTTTAGATTGCATATTAGGAAGCATTTCTTCTTCTCTGAGAGGTTGTCAAGCATTAGAACTGGCTGCCCAGGGAAGTGGTTAAGTCACCATCCCTGGAGATATTAAAAAGCTATGCAGATATGGGGCTGAGGGACATAGTTCAGTGTTGGCTGTGACAGTGTGAGGTTGGCAGTTGGACTCGATTTTAAAGGTCTTTTCCAACCAAAACAATTCTATAATTGTAAGATAAAAGTATATTTATATATGCACTTAACTAAGCAAACTTAGGAGGTGGTTTCACAGTTCAAGGAATGTTGGTATTTTGTTTGCAAATCCTATTTCTTGGATTTATTTACTTGCAGCCTTTCTGTTTAATAAATACTATATTTATGATCTCTCATGTTCTGATTCCATGTTTCTAATGTTTGGAGTTGAATTGTGTGTTGTGATTATTTTATGAAGTAGCTTATTACAATATATACTTTTATGATGCAAAGTAACACTTTAAGACTGTGGAAATTCAGGACAACTTAAATGCAGAAAGAGGCAAACGTTAGTGAAATTTGTGTGAAGTATAAGATGCTAGTGTTACTTCTGTGGTACCTTAGAGATAATTATGAAAGCAGTTGCTTTTGACTCAGAGAGAATAGAGGAATAAAAGAGTGATTATTTTGTGCATTATGCCTTCTGAGTTTTTGTTTGGGCTTCGTTTTCTTTGTTTCCTTCAGAAATAAAGAGTTTTGGAAAAACTAAAAACAATTGTTTTATGAACAGGGAACAAAGGGAAGATGCTACTCTCAGTTCCAGTTGTTCTTTTTATATTTCATTTGATTGAAAGAAAGAGCGTTGCCCTTTGCAGGTTGAAAGGTTTTTCATGTTTTTACTCTCATGTGGAAAACATTCATAAAATTATTACATATTGATCCTTCTGTCTTTCTATCAATAAGGTTTCCTTTTCTTATGAGGAGAGGCTGCAGGAACTGGGGCCGTTTAGTCTGGAGAAGAGGAGACTGGGGGGCGGATCTCATTAATATTTTCAAATATCTAAATGGTGGGTGTCAGGAGGTTGGGGCAGCACTTTTTTCTGTTTTATCTAGTGACAGGACAAGGGGTAATGGGATGAAGCTGGAACAGAAAAAGTCCAGTTTTTTCACTGTTGAGATGAGGGAGCCCTGGCACAGGCTGCCCAGGAAGGGTTTGGAGGCTCCTTCCTTGGAGGTCTTCAAGATCTGCCTGGACCGCATTTCTATGTGACCTAGGTGGACATGCTTTGGCAGGGGAGTTGGACTGGATGATCTCTAAAGGTCCCTTCCAACCCCTACTATTCTATGATTCTGTGATCTAAAATCTTCAACATTCCTGTAGCAAATAATGCAATTTCTAAGAAACCATTTGAAAGATGATAAAGACTGTAATTTTAAGGTCAAATATTTTATTTCAGAGCTGCTAAATGTTCTGTGATGAGTTTGTGAAATTATCATTGAAATTGCTAAAATTAAGCAAGTGCCGTTGTATGTAATCCTGGCTTTGTTGTTCTTATTAACTGATTGCTGCTTATCGTTTTCTTGAGCTAAGAAGTTCATTAATGTCCTCAGTTTATGTGATATGAGCCAATAAAACCAAAGTGCAATTAATGTTCTTATTGTAGGCAGATCGTCTTAGTATCACTTGTGCTTCACTGTCCTCTCTTCCCATTCATAACACTAAAGCCTTACTTATGGGCTTTGTTGATACTAAAAGCCAGGCAGTCAGAATTAAGGTGGGATTCCAATGACAGACCACTGCTGCATTCTGGAAATCTAGGTCCATCTGCTTTAGCAAGGGGTTGGATTTAATGACGTCTAAGGGACCCTTCTAACCCCTACCACTCTGTGAAACAAGACCAGACTACTCCATTTGTATGTCTCCTGCACATTTGCAAAATAAAAAAAAACAGAAAACAAAGTTTTACACTGGACTTTCTCATAACAAAATTAAATGAGCTTATCGGCAACTTCTGATTATGTTACTTTACAAATAATAGGAGGAACAACTCTTTCAGAGTGATTGAAATTTGGAATAAAAGGAAAAATAAGAAATGGAGCAGGCTTTTAGGTTTTTAATAGTTTGTTTTAATTAACAGTAACAGCAATGACATCAAACAAGAGTACATTTGTCTCAACTTGTTGGCCATTTTATGTAATACTTAGCCCAACACATTGTCTGGTGCAGCTTTGGCATAACTACCAGAACAGGGTGACTCAATAATGAGGCACGCAATCCACTTCATCACCCATAGTGCAAGCTAAAGCTTAGAAGCTAGTTATGTGACTTGAAATACCCTGTGTGTTTGAATGTATACAAACAAATAATTTAACAAGATATTTTTTAAGAAGTGATA
This sequence comes from Urocolius indicus, assembly GCA_013401255.1. NCBI lineage: Eukaryota > Metazoa > Chordata > Aves > Coliiformes > Coliidae > Urocolius > Urocolius indicus. Next base: position 202,599 of record WBNH01007661.1, on the reverse strand, counting down.
CTGTTCTTTCACCTAGACCTCATACCTTATTGCCCCTCCAAGGACGGGATTTTCACCGATCTACTTGGCCTTTAAATGAACTTCAGTGAAACTGCTGGCAGGCTTTCACAGAGGGCTGTGGAGGAACAGTGTGCAAAATTTACATAACAAAAATAGTGAAAGTAGAATTCTTAAATACTCTCCTGCTGCCAAGAAGTACAGCAACTTTGTTGCCTGATTTTAGTGCAATTACTTAGACTATATACAAATACACAGGGACTGTCTCTGATGTGCTGCACACTGACAGTAAATAACATCTACAGTTAATAGCTTTTCAAATGCTAATAGTCTTTAAAACTCAAAAAGTATGTCATTGAAAAATGAAAATAATTCTTATTTGCAAGCTAGGAAGCTGTACTTACTGTTTTTAATGTGTCACTAAAGCCATTACTCTTCTCTGAGTCTTTTCCAAAATGACTTTAACCTTCAAGCAGGTGGAACACCTGTAAGTATCTCATGGTATATAGATAAAGATGTGTATTCAGTTGTTCAGTTGCAAAGATCACGTGAGATTGAGCCTTTCCTTCACGAAGAAGGAATCCTAAATGATTTTTTAAAGTATTTTTAGGCCAGGTATTGTTTAGCATGCTGAGTTTACAGCTACCTGATAGTGATCTGGTTTTTGTCTGATTAGAAATTGATAGGACCTTGGTACTGATTTTTTTGTACTTATGCTATGACTAAAAAAATCTAATAATGTAAAGAAAGATGAAAAATTACAGAAATCATGTTAAAATGAGTGGATTTGTTTTTTCTGTGTGGTACAGAAGATAAAAGGAAAACCCAGGTCTGAGTGAGCACTACTGCTTGAAATGTGTAAAGGCTGAAACTGCTTTGTTGTTGCTATTTCAGGATAAGAAGGCTTATCTGGACATCATCCACACCTACATGGAAGTCCATGGAACTGTTCATGGGACAAGCACCATGTATATTCCCGGCTACGTCAAAAACCACGGGATACTCAGTGGGCGGGATTTGCAGTTTCTGCTGAGAGAAACCAAAGTAAGTTTGTCAAGCAAAGAGAGCTATGGATAGACAGTATCTGAAGTGCATGTGTTTCACCTCCCACAAGTGAGCTCCTGATTTAAAAGCACTGCAAAAATAAATGATCAAATGTAAAGGAGCTTGTCTCCTGTGTGCTAAAAATATGGTTTTCATCATGTCCATATTTTGTGATTTGACAGCTATTATTAGAAAATTAGGAAGACAACCTACAGTCACAGACACATTTAACCACTAGCTTGACAAACATGGACAAGTGCTTTTTTTTATTATTATTTTATAACATGTGATACTCAGCTCAAGGAGATTGTCAGCTGAGCATGTGTTTTGCTTTACATCCCTAATGTGAAAGCTAGGTGACATCTGAAAGCTGTACACTAGACACGTTTGCTCTGCCCTACCAGTAACCTTAACCTAGAGGAACCCTACTCTCTGAGGGGAAAAAAGATAATTAAGGACTTCATTTGCTATTCAGTTTCTTTCTCTACTTCAGTTGTGCAGAGAAAGCAAGCAAAAGACTGTGCTTTCTGTAATCTGCTTTGCCTGTAGCCCCATAGTCAAAAAGAACTCAAAATAAGGGACAATGTATATATTGAAATAAATACACTTTTGTCCCCATAGTTAGAACGCTTTGTGGGGTTTTCTGTACCATTTTAATAATCTTTGTGGCACTTTACTACATCATTAGAACACTTCACTAGATTACATATAAATAGGATGTTTAACTTGCAGTTGGGGAAAGAAGAGTTTTGCGTGTTTAAAATTAGCAAAATGTGTTGAAACTGCACCACTTCCTTTTGTTGATAGTCTCTTGCTGTGCACTTCTACAGAAGAATCTATTAAAAAAAAAGAAAAGGAGAAAGCAAGCATGTCCCAGTCTTCCCACACAACTGCAGAGATCTCTTTTTTGAAATATTTGGGAAAATGATGGTAATTTGACATCTCTGTGTGACAGCTGTTGGCAAATTATGACTTTTTCCAGGCAACCACTGTGTATATGTACTTGATGCATACAGATAGACATAATGTTGCAGATTAAAAAGTCAACATTTACTTTCATCATAGATAATACTGAGATTATACAGCTTTTGCCTATGTAGAGTATGAAATCACTGTGTTAATCACAGTACTAACGTGGGTAGTGTATTGACGTTGTAATAACCCCAAGCACAAACAGTGACTTTCTTGAGAAGAAAAAAAGGTATCTATTCACTGGAATAGTAAAACAAGCTAATGGCTTCCTATAGAATTACTGGAGCCCTTACAATTTACAAACTACAGTTCATAACCATCGTTACATTTGACTAAGTCTTCCTCTAATTCTTTATCAGACATCTTCTACGTATTAAACTAAAAAGCTTGATTTTTAATATAAATAGATAGCTTATCTAGTTGTCATTGGTTATACTTGCTGTGCTCTAAGATGCAATATAAAGATATATTCAATTTAGGACAAACTCAAGTTGATGCATACAAATTAGGCAGCTCAGCACAGTGCAGTTAGATGTGGTTTGTGATGCAGGAAGTAGCCAGTCTTGATACTTGACTAGTAATAACCCATATCAGATGGAAGATACTGTTTCTGACTGTGAAGCACTCCCAAGATCCACCAGTGTATTTTTGTGAAGAGCATGGATATATGCTGCTTTGTTTTCAGAGTCCTAAAAGCATTTTAAATTGTAATGATTTTGTGTACTGTTGTTTAGCATTGGTTATGTTTTGGGGTTTTTTTTCTTCCCAACATTGTGGAAAATCTTCTGAGAACTTGGTGCATTTCTTAGTAGATGGCACTGAGAAGCACATCAATGTGTTTCAGAAACCTGTATCAGGAAGCCAGTGTTTTTAATCACAGCTTTGTGATACAATCTTTCTTAATTTTTTTTTAATAAAGTCTGCAAAGGGTATTTTCATATGACTTTTCAGAACTTCTGTTAGCAGATTTGCAAATGACAAAAGCTGTTTTCCTTTTAAGGAAGTTATTTTATGATATAGCCAGGCTAACAAACTTTGACCTGATGATAAGCAGTTATGAGTCCATCTGCTTCTTTTAGTACTTTGATTGCACTCCCATTTGTCTGACAATAATAGTTCTGATGTTGCCATGAAATGAAATGAGATATATACTGTATCATGAATTTCGGAGGTTATTCCTGTTTAATACTATTCCAATGTATCTAGTTTAACAGGAAAAAAAAGTAAAACAGCAGCATCCTGAGATTGAAAGTAGAGACTGAGATTGACCATCTAATTTGTTTGGACTTTTTCAGTTGTAGGTGGATATTTTCCTTCTTTTTGCTAGCTGATGCTTAGTACTTCATAGGTACACTGGCAGTTTTGCCTTAGCATATGGTCACCTCTCAGTGCTGATCAACAGACATACTTGCTCTAAGTCTTCTTGCTGCTTGTACATTCACAGTTTCAGATTGTAATGTCCTTTAAAATATTGTCTCCTAATGTTGCTTAGCATAAAGCACTACTCACCTGTCTCTACAGGCCATCTGCTGCCTCTCTGGGTCAAATGTGTTTCTATCAAATAGATCATGGGATTGAATTGATAACGTAAGTGCTATTTTCCACAGAAATCAAGCTGGCTTGAATGGTACCTTTGTGTCCCAAAGAGCCTCGTGTATGTGTGGTCATGCATCCAGTGATGATTCAAGGACACTTTTTAATCATAATCACCTTAATTGCTAGGCAACGTGACCAGAGCCCCATAGTGAATTTATTTATGGGGTTTTGTCACTAGACAATCAGTGTGCTGAAAGTTTGTGAATAATCAGAGCCATAACTCCAGGATGGTAACATCTGTTGGTACAATGCTCTCTTGAGCCATCTAGTCCTGCTGTTTGCTGTCTCTAAGCAACAAACTTTGTCTTTAAGCCTCCAGAGACTTCCAGATTTTTACAAATGTGACTTTTAGATTTCTAAACGTGTTTTAAGACACGTCTTTCATTGGTCATGATTTCAACACTGTGTTAGCAAGTTTTTATAAGGTCAGCTGACAAATTACCTACCTAGTAAGTCAGAGCTAAATAATAATTTATCAAATCACACAGTTCAACATACTCAGAAACATCAGTTTATTGCACTGCTTCCTTTGCCCTTAGACAGCAAAATACTAATAGTTCATGGCTCAGTCATGATTCTTGATCAGAGCTTTGCACTCTCAAAATGCATTTGGTCTCTCTGTAGTAGCTGGTGTAGAACACAGTTATCCTCAAAAGCATGCAGCTGCCATTTCGTTCTGGTGTGCGTTACAAAGCAACACATTTCAGAGTAAGTGCGTTTTCCAAGCAGGAGGGGGCTGCTTGAGATTCATCATGGCTAGTTCAGCTGTGTAGTGCATGACAAAAACGAGACATGTCAACAGTTCCTAATGAGGAGATGTAAAGCCATTCATCACGTCAGAGGAAAATAGGGTAGTCGAGCTGGCAGCCTTCCTGCCAACTTCTGTGGCTTCTTGCCAAGTGGGCAGCTGGAGGAGTTGGACCAGACTCTCTTGGAAGAATCAGTGTTGAATTCTTGAGAAATACTTCTCCTTTTGAGAAAGTTTCAGATGCAACTTTTTACTTTGACTCACTGTGAATTTTTGAGGGAATCCAAATAATTTTAAAGCTGAATTTCCAGTTTCTGAGTCATGATTAATACAAGTAGGAACAACATCCTGTTTAGAGAGTTTGGGAAAAATCCCCTTGCAATCTTGGATAAGCAGAAAGAGAAAGACAACTTTTGCTTCCATGTTGCCTTTTATGAAGTAACACATTTTTTTTACTTTCAAATGCTTCATAAAATCATCTGAAAAGGCATTTAACTAGTGATTCTATTCTGAAGTTGTTTCAATCACAAATGGATTGACTTTTCCAGAAAGTATTTTATATTCATGAGAAAAATATTTCAAGATAGTTAACCTTTGCTACACTTCTCTTTCTGTAGTTTAGGAGAGAATATTAAAGTTCAGCAAGGAGGCATACAAAAGTGATGCTAAACCTACCAACCTGACAGAATGAATTAGATAAAGTGTGGTAATGTATAATAAAGGGAGGAAGGAGGAGATAAACACTCCTGTTTATGGAACTATAGCATTTAGTCTGTGGATTACAACTTTTTTCTCTTAAATAGTCAGCTAGTCAAAGTAACAGTCAGTGAAGTAAAATATTATTTTTAGATTTTGGCTATGATTTAGAAAGACTGTTCAATTAGTCATTTTATAATAGTAGTTGGATCTGGTGCCATAAACTCCATGAATAAATTGCTTGGTGTCAACTGGTGGTTTCCAAAAATAAAATAAAACACTGTTTTTTTTCCATGAGAGTGATTGTGAAGCACTTCTCATGTCAGAGAATTCTCCACTTAGCTACTACACCATGAAAGTCACTGTGAGGGTGAGAGAAGCCCTTGCACAGGCTGCCCGGGGAGGATGTGGAGGCTTCTTCCTTGGAGGCCTTCAAGACACACCTGGACGTGTTCCTGTGTGACCTAATCTAGGTGAACCTGCTTCTGCAGGGTGGTTGGACTAGATGATCTCTGAAGGTCCCTTCCAACCCCTACCATTCTATGATTCTGTGAAAGGACTGGTGTCTTGGTTGGACTGATGCTGGGTGGCCAACTTAAAAGCCTGAGATTTCAAACCAGGGGCTCAGTTCACCACAAAGGCAGAAAAGGTTCCTGAGGAGCCTTTCTTATGAATTGTATTCCCGCTTAAGGGTTTCAACACTTGCTTTACTCAAGTTGGCCAAGTGAGGTTGCACATACAAATCTCTTTTTCACCCTTTTTGGTTCATGCAGACCTACAGGGACAGACACACCTGTGTAGCCGACCTTGCAAACAAGGAAATGGTTGTAGAAAAACACACACCACTGTTACCATAATCATTTTACATCTGTATTTATTTGCTGTTATCTCCTTTTGATAAACCTTTATACTGTGACCTCCACCTAGCAATTACCTGATCGTGTGAGACGTTAGTGTACAGAGCCTACTGTGGCATGTGTCCATCTAAAGCACTGTGTGAAAAATAATAGTTCTGTCTTTCAAAAACCTGCTCACATACAGAAAATTGAATGGTTTCAAGTGCTAATTAACCAGGAAAGCTTAAAGGAAGTCTACTCTGCATAGCAGTTCTGCTAAAAAAGCAAGATCAGGGCTAATGTTTTTGAGCCATGTGTACTGACAGTTATCTTACCAACAAGGTCAGATTTGGAGGTTGGTGTTCTAGATCTTCAGGCACAGCGTGAAAGTGCCTCTCTATGGTGGACTCTGTTATGAGACGTTGCATCTGGTAAGAGAATACTCTAAAAGCCCATAGTCAGCACCTTCTGTAGTGGAGCCAACAGTGCACAAAACAGCAGAAATCACATTGTTCTAAAACCTTACCATTTCGTGGGAGAGAGCTTTGTCTTCCACATAGCCTCAGCTGCACTGAGGATGGATTCCTGCTTCACTGCTACCTGAAAATTGTTGCCTGTGATTTCTATTTTATTCTTTTTTCCTTTTTTTTTTTTAACTTCTTTTCCAGTTACTGACTTGTAGCATTTGTTGCATAGTTTTAGCAAGTACATTGACATTGTTTTAGCCTTTCTGGAAATAACAAGCTGCATATAATTCAAACAACTAGCAAATTCGAGCATCATAATAATGAGTTACAACAATGACCTGTGTTCTTTAATACTTACCTTTTAAATCCTAATGAATGTGACTTTATTGAGGCAATTGAGGTATTCCTCAGTTTTGCCCTTTACATCATACAAAAACACTATCTAACTAAGGAATGTAAATAAAGGGCAATTTCCAGGACTAGATGCAGCTTGGGAATTTTCAGTTGACCTGACAATGGTGTAATGGAGAGTGAGTGAAGATTTTGGAGGGGTTGAGAGAAGGAGCTGAGGGATTGTGGGCAGCTGTGGGCCAGGCTGCAGCCTCAGGCCAACAAGCATCACACACATGCATCTTTCTAGTGATCAGACACATCCTCCTGTCTTTCTTCAAAGGTATGATGCTACTTAGAGGTAAGGTTGGAAAATGGATGCAAAACAGGTGGCAAGCTATTTATTACAGATTAAGTGTTGACAGTGTGCTCTGTGCTGTCAGGACATAAAACCATGTTTCTTTCCCCATGGAGCTTTCCCTTAAATAAACAGACCAGTCAGACACAGAACTGTTGAGCAGTTCACAGCAGTAGTTTATTAAAAAAGTGAAGAATGAAGCAAACAAACCAGCATCCTCTGCATTACAGACAAACACAGGATCACAGGAGAATTGGTACTTCAGGTGGTTTTAATTGCTGGTTCTCAGCTGGCTTACTGCCTGAACTAAGGAGTAGTTCAATAAATAACATCATGTGTGCAGATTGCATGAAATGGTTTCATGACCAAAATTCATTATTTCAAGATACTACTATTAAATTTAGCCTCTTTTGAGATGAAATTTGGTAAGTTTTTTTTCTAACTGAAAGATATCTTATGCCATATATAAACCCCAAATTTATATAATCTATCTTCAGTGGAGATAGTCTTCCAGATCTTTTTTTTTTTTGTCAGTCACTGGAGTTTTCTGTAGGATTTAATCTGTGAGATAGCTGAGAAACTTTGCAAGTAGGCGACTTTCTTAACCTGAAAATTGGAAACCGAAATAACAGTATTCCACTCTCTGCAGTGAAAATTGTATGTGCTCAACTATGCTGAGAAGTGTTAACTTTCTTTTTAAACTGAGCCAACTTAGAATTTATACTGTGGTTGCCATGGGTTGGAAACGACTGGTGCTGCAGTGTCCTTGCACAGTACCAACTATAGGTTTATGCCTCAATGTTAAGATCATTAAGGCCCTCCTGGAAAGGGCTTACAGTTATGAATCTCCTGTTACTAGGATTCACTTACATGTTGCAAAAAATTTAATGCAGAATAGTATAATTTGACCTGTTGGAATACATACATAATGAGCACATGATGCTAATCACTATGAAGATTGCTCTTTATTTTCTTCAGAAATCAGTAGTTATATGTATGCACACATGTTAAGTCAATGCAGCAGTGCTGAGAAATTGCTGTTATAAATGAGAGCTTGTGATTCTTTACCCCGGTGAGGCCTCATCTGGAGTCTTGTGTCCAGTTCTGGGCTCCTCAGCTCAAGATGGACAGAGAACTGCTGGAGAGAGGCCAGTACAGGGCCACCAAGATAATCAGGGGACTGGAGCATCTTTCATATGAGGAAAAGCTGCGGGAACTGGGGCTGTTTAGTCTGGAGAAGAGGAGACTGAGGGGAGATCTTATTAACATTTACAAATATCTAAAGGGTGGGTGTCAGCAGGTTGAGGCATCCCTTTATTCTGTTGTAGCTAGCAACAGGTCAAGGGGTGATGGGATGAAGCTGCAACCCAAAAAGTTCCATTTAAACATAAGAAAAAGCTATTTAACTGTTGAAGTGAGGGAGCCCTGGCACAGGCTGCCCAGGGAGGGTGTGGAGGCTCTTTCCTTGGAGGTCTTCAACACCCACCTGGACTTGTGCAACCTTCTGTGCAACCTGATCCAGGTGAACCTGCTTTGGCAGGGGGGTTGGACTAGATGATCTCTAAAGGTCCCTTCCAACCCTACCATTCTGTGATTCTATTATTCTCTCATTATACAAAACCATTCAAATAAAGATGAAGAATCCTACATTAATTCAAGGATTCTAATTATATTGGGCCTGGAAAGGGGTCAAGATCCAAATAAATGCCAGACAACAGTGAAAGAAATAAACCAGTTTCTTTACATTGGAGAAAAGCATTTGCCTTTAGTAGAGCACCTGAAATCTCAGCTGATACAAGAATAGCTTTGTGATGCATTTTTCCTCCTTCAATTTACCTTCGAGTCTTTAAACCTCCTTAATCCTATGCAAGCTCCTGCTGGTTAGGTACAATGTCTTCAGCTGCTCTTTGCTGCCATCTACCGTTTTAATTAGCAGGATTAATCAGTTGGTCACCGAATGAGGGGTTTTTTTCCCCCCAAAAAAAGAACTGAAAGGACCTGTTGTTGCCTCAGCTCCATGAAAAATCACCTCAGCCCTCCGAAAAAAAGCACCTCAGCTCGTTACAGAAGATGATTGTCAAAGGTGTTTTACAGTCCATTCCGTTACTTCTTGGGTAGGAGGGGGTGAGCTGCTGAATTTCTCCCATTTTCTTCTTAACATTACTTTTTTTTCTTAGGCTGGTACATTTGGATTGCATCATTGTTTATGTTAGCTTTCAGGTTTTGCAAAGAAAGCTCTTAGCTTTCAGGTTTTGTGATGAACAAAGATTAAGATAGTCCTTGTTTTCTGTTTTTCAGCTGTTTGTTGGTCTGGGATTCCCATATGAAGGGCCAGCTCCTTTAGAGGCTATTGCCAATGGATGTGCTTTTCTAAATTTAAGATTTAACCCACCAAAAAGTAGCAAAAACACAGAATTTTTCAAAGGCAAGCCTACACTCCGAGAGGTAAGATTGATTTCTTTGTTAAACATGATTGCGTGTTTCTTTTTAGTAACACATATAGAGAATATTGTCTAAATGTTCCCAGTTCATTGCAAAGGGTGGGCAGCTGTTGGTTTCTTTAGCTATTGATGGGATTATCAGTCCTTATTTTTGTAAGATTATGAAAGTTTTTCATTAACATACTCTGAAGTTTTCACTCTAGATTTGCCTATATGTACATTTTGCTGGTTCTCATTGATAGATCATGAGCTGAAGTTTCATTTGAAAACCTGATGTTCTGCCCAGAAGCAGATGGTGTCGTCTGATACATGATGTGTCATTTGAAAGTGGTTTTATTTTGGTGAAGAAACAAACGTTACTGTGTACTGTGCAGGAAGTACATAGGTGTTGAAGTAAATTATTAAAATGCCAGTTGTTTATGTGTGGGGATTGTATTTGATTTTTTTTTCTCCAGAAAAGGCTCGCTCAAGACACTGTTGAGCTAAGGTGGGAATGATCACAGCCCACCATGTTTGTGGTTAAACACTGGAGATGTTTGGACAACAGACCCTTTAAGAGAGCAGGAAAAGCAAACCTCAAGCTTTCAAAACAGGCAGTGTATTTAGACTCTAGAAAGAGAGAAACGAGGCCAAGTAAACTAGCCCTGCATCCTGGCACTGACTTGGGAATATTTTTCTTCTTCGATGTAGGTAAAATTCAGCCTACACCACTGGCAAGCATTTAGCAGTCATGTAGCTGTTTCTGGCATTAGCACTTTTGTCTGTTACCATGTCTTGTTCATAGGTATATATACATGTGTTCTTTGCATATTTATCTGAAGGGAAAACTCTCTGGTAACACTTAGATGATGAGAACCTTACGCTGCTGTATCTCACAACCCTACCTACACTTGGGCCGTATGAGTGATGCGCTGAGCAGTGCTAGGCAGTTAAAAGCACAAGACAGTTTGCCATTTTAAGCCATGAACATAAATTCTTTACAATTTTATGATCCAGAACTGGAATTGCCTTTCAACTTGTTATATGCTCAGCTTGTACAGGACAAGAGTCCAAACCCAACTGGTCTCATAGTTTGCATTGCTAACAAAGGAGATAGCAGTATAGGGAAAAAAAATCAGTTTCAATTTGCTTCTTGGACTTTTCAACTTTCCAAGCTTTTCTTCTGGATGTTGTACAACTGTTTGTCTTATTTCCAATTGTGCTGAGCTTAGACACTGTAACAGGTCAGGCTCAGTAAATAAGATGGACCCACCTAATTTTTTAGTAGCAGTTTTATTGCTTGGAATGCTGTGCTAATTCCCTCTGGCATGTGTCAGCACTAACAGAAATGCCGTGCACCTGACTTGCACAGAAAAATAATCCCTGTTGGCTGCTTTAGTACAAAATAACATAATGAACATTCATCACAAATATTGCAGCGTTCACATGCTCTGCTGACCTGTGCTAAGAGCAGCCTTTTCTCACAACTGCACTTAGATCCGATTGCCACCAAATCCATGTGCTGCTTCTTTGGGATTAAGAAAGTTCTTAAATCCTTCTCTCAATTTTTTCAAGCATCGAGTGAGAACAAAAAGAGCCTGTGTGGTTCTGCAAATTGATTAGCTATAGATGAGCTGAAAGATAAAGTCTGTGTTTAGTACTTTTCTGTAGTAAGCGGTTTTCTATTCTAGGTGGAATTTTTTTGGAGGGTGAGGAGTTAACTGTTTCCCCTCTACCTCCAAAGATGGGGATCTCTGTCCAAAAACTGGAAATGAAAATTTTCATTTCAGATCAGCAGTTGGTTTATCTTGGGACATGATTTTTTTGGGTGAAAGACAAGAAAAATAAGAAAAAAAATCACCTTCAAGCAGCTTGTTCTGTGCCAATATTTCCTCTCCATTCCAGCCTTTCCTCCTTACAAGAAAGAAAACATGTAGCTGAAAATCTCTCCTTTGTGTGTGTGTGGTTTCTTTAAATTTTCTGCTTTTAGGAAGGGAAGAAAAGGACCTGAAATTAGTAATGAATTCCTAATCTATTTATAAGAATCCTTACAGATTTTAATTATAGACAGAAGGACTATCTCCTGGATATCTAAAATATTAAAGCTCAGCTAATTAAAGCATTCCAGTATTAGGAAATAGTCTTTATGGGGTTTTTTTGTGAATATAGATGCAGAATAACTGGTGCAATAAATATGTTGCCAGTTACTCTTGAAACAGCTACTAGTCCGTGGTGTTTAGTTGCTCATATTCCAGATCAGATCTGACTTTAATGTCGCCATTTATCTATTTGAGATGGTAGAGAGAGTGGACTTCCTAAAGCTTTGTGGAATTTAAAGCTCTGTTTAATATTCATACTTTTAAAGGTACAGTAGAAGGGTTTTTGCTGTTACTGAAAGTGGTAAGAATGTACCTGCCTCCACTTGAAGTCCAGAAATAAGTGCCCAAGGAACTCGGTCTGAGTAATCTAAATTTTGAAGTACATACAGTTTTAGTGGCAGTGGAAATGCTGTTGAAAAAAGGTTAGAAGATGTCAGCCTTGGGGAAGCATTGGCCTTTTTTCAGATATGCCAATGGGAGCACAGTGCAGTGGGCTGCAGGTGAATGTAGGCAGCTACAGAAACATCCAGAGTCACTGGCCTAGCAGCTGCAACCTTGCTCTCACACCATCCTGCCCTGCAGCCACAGGTAGGAGCCTGCCCAGAGGTCCCTGCAGGAGAAGGATCTTCCCAACAGATGACATTTCTTACCTCACATATTTTGCATTGTCTATTTTTTTTTCCTTTGTGTCACACATAGAGGCAGCTCTGTAACAATTGTCTGGAAATAATCTATCTTGTTAGGGGGATGTAGGCCACTGTGAAACATCTGCAGCTTGTGTTTCCTCTCATGTTTGTTTGCATGTTCCTCTCACCCCTGTGCAATCTGTCACAAAAATTACCTCTAACAGCATCATGCTAGTTCTGAAAGTAATTTCTGGTTATCTGCTTGAGTATTTATTGAATTTGTTTTCTGACTGAGTGGTGAGGAGAATATCAGTTAACACTCTTACTGAAGTCAAATTACTCTTGTCCTATCAGAGCCAGAATTCATCCTAAATGCTAGAAATGATTCTTTATCCACTGCTACTAACAGAAGCTTGGAAGTGTTTGAAATCTGAAGGAGAGATGGGACGAAGCAATTGTCTGAAGAAGAGTCAGAGCGAGGATGATATGTCTTGAAGCCAGTTGTGCAGGTCTAACCAGGACTGGGAGCGATTACAGGCTGTGAAAACAGAGAGGGCTGCTGTGTGAATGAGCTATGGGGAAACAGGGTTATGTTGTGAAGGGAATTTCACTGAGCATCAAGTCTTCTGTCTTGTGGGTTGTTTTGTAGCTCAAAGCCCCAAAGTAGAGGTGCAGGAGTGTTGTGATCTGCATTATTACCCAATTTTAATTTTTCTGACTGAATTCACTCCCTAAATTTAAACACAGAATCTGAAAGGTAGATCAGAAGGAATGATGCTGACTGTTAGATTCTAGGTGAAGTCTTGCATTATCCTAGTGCATTTTATCAAAAAAGTCTGATGAAGAGAATGAGAGGGGAGAAAACCTTGACACATTAGGTTGGGTTTTTTTTAACCAATGTCATTCCTTCCTTTCAGCTGACGTCTCAGCATCCATATGCTGAGGTTTACATCGGGAAGCCCCATGTCTGGACTGTAGACATCAATGATCTTTCTGAAGTGGAGAAGGCCGTGAAATCCATTCTGAATCAAAAGGTGAGAAGTGTAGCCTCAATTTGTTATCAACAGGTGAAGGTGTATTGCAGGTAGAGTGCTTCCTAATGTTAGTTTGATTGAAGCAGAGTGCTGCGCTTCAGTAGGATATTGGGGAGGAAAAGATACTGTTACTACATATCTGTGGTATCTGATTGTTATGTAGAGCAGTCTGTATTTTCTATGCATTGAGTGAGCAAGTGTCCTTGTTGCTGCTTAGAGCATTGCAAGCTGCCCAAATCCAGGCTCAATTATTTTGGGTAATTCTGTAGCCTTGACATAACTGCTGTTGAAGTGCTTGTGCACTTACAGAGTGGAATTGTAATGAGGGAACTTCAAGGGAAAAAAAAAAGAAGTTTGAAGTAATTTTCAAAGGTATCCCATTGTTTTTTGTCAAATATGTTTTCTTTTACACTTCAACTCTGGAACTGAAACTTGGTTAAAACAGGAGCTCTGCAATCCCGTGGGGTCTCAGGCTAAGCTTTTATATCTATTACTTTGCAGTATTCCCTGAGTTTCCTTAAAGACAGTCACTGAGCAGCTGTTACTGCTTTCAGAAAGGAGCAAAAATCGACTTAAACTGCTGATGCCTTTATCAAATTGTGATTTGTTAATGAGTTTATTTGCACTTATTGTTGCTGCTTAAGCTATAATATAGTATTTGGAATACAAGCTGCTAGCACATAGCACACCATAAAGTTCATTTAAACAAAACAATCTCTAACTCTAACCCATTATGTTTCCACAGATCGATCCTTATTTGCCCTATGAATTTACATGCGAGGGAATGCTTCAAAGGATGAATGCATTCATTGAAAGACAGGTACCAACTTCCATTGTGGATGAGCTTTTATGTTGGAAAGGGAGCATCCTCTCCATTTTAAAGCTTCTCAGTGTTGTTGCTGCTGAAGGAGAAATAGTAGCTGTGGTGTTCTATCAAAGCAGTGAGGCAAAGTAATTTTTCAGTGTATCTGTGTCTTCTTTAACTGTGGGCACACAAAGGATTTTTGAATCATGAAGTATCATGTAAATACAGAGACACTTTCGTGGTAGAATTGCACTTAGGTTAAAGCCTCTGGATACATCTTTCAAGTATTTAGTTTCAATCAATAAAATTGTAAGTGATTTGGAAGCCAGTTACTTCAAGGACATGTGGGCCCCATGCATTATTGCTTGCTGAGAGCAGCAGAAGATACTGAGTTGGAGGAAAAACTGCAGAGATTTACATGGGAACCTGATTTCTAGAAGCTGTATGTTTGCTTGGACTTCTGCCCAAGGCCAGATCTGTTTCAGCAGCCAGCTCTACCTTTTGTTCTGGCTGCTGCAGAAGAGAGATAGGAATAATCTGTATCTCTGATATGCCAGTTAACTTGCCAGGATTTCATCGAAAGCACTGGACGTGCTCCTGCACCTGTATTTCTGAAAGTGGATGATATTAAAGACAGTCATAAAGAGTAACACAGCTTCAGGTCAGAAGTGGAGTTAACACAGCTATTTCCAGTTCCCTGTCAATAAACACTTCAAGCTTTTTGCTGTGATGTTGATAGCATAGCTTGCTGCTTTTGATTCTTCTACCTGAGTTAGCTATAATTGATAGGTTTTGTCAGTACAGGAAGAAATAAAACTTGGTGTAAAGGAGAAAAAGAGACAATCTAGAGATAGCATCTGTGGGGCAAACCTGTTTCTCTCCTCTGGACCTCATCCAGGGGCTAAGCCCTGTACTGCATGCTTCTCAGAAGTAAATAGAGCACTGTAATTTTGTTCATTGATTTGACTAATTGTCAAGAGCCATTCCTGTTTCACAGCCTCCAGGATGCTCAAGTGTCATTATTAGCTGCATGTGCTTGCCACTGTGCCTGATTACCATGTCACATGCAGCAAAAACAAAACTTGAGACCTTATTTTGAAGGCTTTGTGGTTGGAGGCAGCAAGAACAAAGAAAACAGCACCAGCTTGGAGGAACAAAGATGCAGGGAGTTGGTCTGATTCAGAGGTGATGGAGTGCATTAACCATAAGAGTGTGGTCTTCAGAAGATGTTCAAATGTGAACAGCATGAGGCTGGATATGCCCACCCACAGGTCACCTTGTGGGGCAGTGAAACTGTAGGATGTAAAGGAGCTGTCAGGAGTTCCTCTTTTGGGGCCTTGGCTTGGGATCAGGAGGGAGGACAGTGTTCACAGAAAAGGTTTAGTGAATTCCTTGAATCTTCACATCCTACACCTGGACTGAAGGCATTTAGAGTCTGAAATAACAGAACTACAGTGATCTGTGGTTTCATGTTTAGCAGTGCCACCTTCAGCTGGATTAAAACAGCTTTCAGTGCAAGCTACTCTCCTGCCAGTGCACTGCCTCTGCCAGGAGCCCAGCATGGCTGTCAGGTGTCTGTGTGCCATATGCTGAATCCATCCCTTGGTCCTGTTTGCTCTGTGCCTATATAAACAGTTGCATCAGCACTGTGAAGAGCCATTGTAGGGTGGGAACCAAAGGGTGGGACTGCTTAAATTGGCACTGCCTTCAAAGGAGCAGCCAAAGCAGCTGCAGCATTCCCTGCTGCAAACTTGGGAGCTGTTGGATGAGACAGGCTGGGCTAATGGAACAGACACGCTGACTTTGAAAGATGTGGTCAAGCAGAATACTCGGTAACCCAGCAGAAAATGGCTTTGGCAAAGGTTAGCAAAGTGGCTTGGCTCAGCAGAGCATCAGCTGAGCACCAGAGCTTGGCAAAGGGACTGGAGTGAGGACGTTCACCAAGAGAAAGAAAAAACAGAAGGTGAAGGACACCTAAGCCTGTCTCACCTTGCAAGTGAGCTTGTAGGTAAAACAAACAGAAATGCAATCTCTGGTGAAGCTTAACCTTCTGTATTGCATAACAGCTTTACTTTCTTTTACCTTTACACATGTAGGCTTGTGGAGGAAGATAGACTGGGGTGAAGATAACAAATTTAAGTGGCTTTTGATGATTGACAGGAAGACTAGCCAGAGGCAGTGAGCTGGCACACAGACCTGTGTGCTGGCACCTGTGAAGGTGCTGTACTCCAAGGCAAACTTCAAGGTGGCATAAGCTGAGGAAGGCTTTCCACCATGCTATGCACTGGCAATGGGAGGCTATGCCCAGTTCTGGAGGAAGAATTGTCAACTAAGAGGTGTTAAAAGCTGAAGGTCCCAGCAAATGGTGAAACCTCACAAGTGATTCACTGTATTTGAGCAACTTTGTCTTCTGCCTGCAGTGGCTGTGACTCCAATCTGATATTCCAATATTATGTTGCATATATTTCATGGTGGTCCTGCTCTGGCAGAGGGGTTGGACTAGATGATCTTTCAAGGTCTCTTCCAACCCTTAAGATTCTGTGATTATATATTGCAGTATTATAGTGTATATCCTACAGTATCAGATTGGATTTTGAACCTGTGTAGTTTTCCTCTTGCATCTAGTATTTTAAATACTGGTTTATAAAAGGACAGGACGGGCAGGGCACTTAAGTCCAAATAACAAAAAGTATCTCCAGTCATCTATTGTTAACCTGATTTTTAAGATACTGTTAGAATTCTGCCATAAATATGCTCCAAAATCATTCATATTGTTCAAATGTAACTTAGACCTGCATCAGGGAAAGTCCAGAATGGATATTGGGAAAAAGTTCTTCACTGAGAGGGTGGTCAAGAACTGGAACAAACTCCTCAGGGGAGGGTTTGTGGCTCCAGACTTGTCTGTTCAAGAAATGTTTGGACAACAGATATATGGTTTTAGGTTGCCATGTGTGGGTTCAGGAGTTGGACTCATGAATCCCTTCCATCTTATGATCTTCTGTTGTTCATGACTATATAGTATTAAATTCATGGCTAGCCCTAGGAGTACAAATACGTCCTCCTTCAGCAGAGGAAATCTAAACAGAGAAAAAAACCCACCAAATTGATGTTGAGAACTGGTAAGTGCCTTGGGGCCATAGCTTCACTCCAATTTCTAGTTCAGCCTTTCTGAGCTTCGGGTCACAGAGTGGGACCTGTTCATACAGGTATTAGTTGTGTCAGGAGAAAGCAAACCATGATGGACTGGGCCCAGAGTTTTTTGTTCAGCTTGTGATGAGTGTTGCCAAATATTAAAGTAATAGCCGAGTATCACTGAATGTTATCTAAAACCAGTGAATACAGTTTTCTCTTGTTTTTTTTCTCATTTTAAATCTCAACACCATAAGCACTTGTCTCTGTTTTCACCAGCAGGTGTGTTTAGCTGTCCTTTCTTCCTTCCCTCTTTCCGCTGTGGTGACACTTGGCTGCATGCATTATTTTGTAGCCAGTTGTTTTCTCTGTTGGGAGAGCACTTTTACTAGCAATTCAACCAAGAATAGGAAACAAACTCTTTGAATCCTGATTCCTTTATAGAAATCTTCATTCTTTCATGAATTCACCTCTGTAGCACCGTGAGTCCCTGATGCTTTCCACAGGGCTCTTCCACATTGGCCACCTGAGACGTTTCTCTCCTACAGGGATAACTGACCTTAAGAATTCTTCTCCTACCAGAACTTCTTCCTGATACTTGTTCTGTTAAGAAAATAGTTCTGCTAGTACCCAGTTAGTGAAAGAGAAGTCACTGAGAAAGCCAAAATGGGTTGAGTTTGTGAAAGTAAAGAGTCTAGTTGGAGTTGCCTATGAAAAAATAAAAAAGATAAAGATAGGGAAGAAGCTGCTTTGGGAAGAATGATACTATGTCATTTCAAGTAGCAATCAAAGGTCATAATTCCCTCATGCTAAGAAAAATATAGTTCGTTTTAAATGGGCTTAAATTACTGACTTTAATACAACTAAAATGAGCTGCAAAATGAGTGTCTGGGTGATAATAATCACCTGTTTTACTAATGGGGAAAATTGCTGTCCAGGGACTGGATGCATTGTAATAAAATATGATCTGTCATTGCAGGATTTCTGTCATGGGCAGGTGATGTGGCCTCCATTAAGTGCCCTTCAGGTAAAAATTGCTGAACCTGGAAAATCCTGTAAACAAATTTGTCAGGAAAGCCAGCTCATCTGTGAGCCTTCCTTCTTCCAGCATCTTAACAAGGACAAAGCTCTGCTTAGGTAAGTACTTAAAAGCACAAACATATTATTCAGTCATTTTTTATTGCACCGTTTTTTTACCACACATGAAGTTTAATGTACAAATTCTGTGAAGAGGGGCAGTGGGGAGAGCAGGCTGGGTGGCTGCAGCAGGCTGGGAGGTTAGCAGTGGATAGTAGCAGTTGGCACTGCACCAAGCAGTATGTTTTTGCAATGAGGAGTACAGCACCAAGGCCAAAACATTACATCTCTGCCTTTCCCCCTGCCTCTTCTGTGTGAGTGCACTGTACGGTGCCCTTTGAAGTTGGGTTGCCTGCACAGAGCAAAGATGCTTGTGCTGCAGAGATGGCAAGTGCCAGGGCTGGAACTGTGTTCAGAGAGACCTGTTGAAGCCCTGACTGAGCAGGTGCACTCTTCCATGGCTTTGACCATAGCCTTTTGAGGGTCAGGGACTTTGCCCAACTCTTGACTCTGCTCCTACCTGTGCTCAGTCAGCTGGCTCAGAATTGAAGGGCATTTTGTTGCAGTAAACAGATCTCTGTACACATCATGTGATCTCTGTCAGTTGTTCACATGATTTTAAATACAGCCCTTTGAAGGTGGTGTTTGTATTTATTGAGCTTCCTCTGTGGTTGTGATTAAAACCCATATTGAAATACCTATAATCACTGGCAATTAGCAATTACTGTTTCTGCAGACCTTTTGTTGGTATTGTCCTAGATAAAGAACTGCAAACCCTTGTATATTAGAGGTATTAGTACCAGTTTATAAAGCTTAACAGCCATGCATTAAGGAAATTAATGTTGCTCTGGGAATATATCTGTGTTCCTTTCAGAATGAAAGCAAAGCACTCAAAGCTGGGCTCCAACAAATGCCTGCTAGGGAATCCACTGTCTAGGTTTTCTGCCTCCACTTTCTGCTAAATTAAATCATAGAAGGATTTTAATTTTGTATCTTGTTTGAAAAGTTGTCGTTTGCAGTGGAGCTCGGCAGCAGCTCCTATAAAAACTTTGTCAGGCATCTCTTCTAGCTGGCGAGACAAAATAGTAACTCAGGGGGGAAAACAAATCTGTTAAATGCAGAATGCTACCAATATTTCCAGAGGAAGTGAAAAACCAGCCCCTGCTGGAATTGCTGCCCTCGTGCTTAAGCTTTGTGGTCAGAAAATGGCAGCTACTAGTGCTAGCTGGTGCCTGGAGCAGCAGCGGGTCCTGCTCAGGATGGCTTCCACGGTGTCACAGCAGCATCGCCTCATCCTTACACACCTCCATTGCCCAGGGCTGCCTGGCACCCTGTGCTTGCCTGTGGGAGTTCCCTGCTGAAATCCATGGAAATATCTCCCATCTCAGATTCTTTGGGTTTGTCATACTAGAAATCCGAGGTGTATTTCAATATTGTCCTTTAGAACAGTCAAAAGCTTTAGGAAGCAGAGTAAAAGCTGGCAAGGCTGCACTGCCCTCTGCAGAGAGAATCTGCACAGGAGAAAAGAAAGGAAAGTCACATTGAGGAAAGCTGCAGCTCTAAAAGTACTTGGTTTAAGGTAAAATACGGCACTTGCTTTCATTTTTCATGAGGAAGGATGAAAACCGTACCAAACCACTGTAAACTGCACCCTGGCTGAGCTCATGTGCTTTGCTTTTCAGGCATAACATCGAATGTCTCACCATGGAGTCTGCCAATGATATCCTGGTCCCCTCTTTTGATGGAAGAAGGAAGCACTGCGTTTTCCAAGGTGACCTCTTATTGTTCAGCTGTGCCGGATCCCACCCGACACACCGAAGAATCTGCCCCTGCAGAGACTATATCAAGGGGCAGGTTGCTCTTTGCAAAGACTGCCTATAGCAGCAGCAGAGCTTCTTTGGAGTTGAGGACAACATGTAAGTAGTTTTGAGAGGAGCTACTTATTACTTCCTGCACTTTTGTCCAGGTTTTTTCGCTGCAGGCAGAGCTATCATTGCTGGGCAAAATAATCTACTAAGAGAGGAGGGATTCATAACAAGCAGCTGACTGATCTTTTTTTTTTTTTCCTATGAGAACATTTGCAGTGTAACTCTTCAGATTCCTTCATCCGTTCGCGAAGAGAAACGAGTTTCATGTTCTACAGTGATTTGAAGATGACTGCACAGAATAGTTTGTAGAAAATACCCAGATTCATCAAACTCTTTCCTTTGTTGTTTGGGTGAAGTGTTTTCTATTTTTTTAACGAGTTAGGACATCCCCCATCGTGGTTAGCTAAAGGATCTCCACTTCATTCCAGTAGAAAACGGAGCAAAACGTGCTTGAAGGGTGGGGGGTGCAGGGGAGGGAGGACAAAGTTTTTATTCTAGGTGCACTGTTTTGGGTACTGCTTTAGCTTGCAAGGCTCTGAAGTGGTTTAGTTCACGAGAACTCCGAATCATAAGATAGCTCTGTACCCTGGTTTGGAGTTAGCCGCGCCTGGTTCTCTTTTCTTTACTTTTGTTCAATCTTTGTATATGACAAGGTCTTGTCTGCACCACCACTGCTGCATCAGAGCAGTCTAAACAGAGGCTCAGGAATGAGCAAACAGGCAGTTGCCGGCGACTCTCCGACTGACTAACTCGGGTCGTGGCGTTCTTCGGTGTGGAAAAGCTGCACAAACATCCTGCCCTTGTGGGAACGGACTCGTCGCAGTGTACTGGTCCCGTTTTAGAGAGTGATCCTTGGAATTTGCCCATGCTTCTGTTGTAGTCTGTCTACTAGAAATTACTGTGTGAAGCAAAAAGTATTCAGCATCCTTGGAGCAATATTATCGTTAGAGCCTCAGTTTGCTACGGCTTCCAGTAGTTAAAGTGTTGCTGAATGACGTAGAAAGGTTTAAACTAAGCTAACTATAATTATCGTATGGTAGAATCTGTAAAATGTCTTCATAACTAGCTAGGTTTTTAAAGAGAATTTTTGTTTTCTGAAGAAGAAGAGGAGACAACTGCTAAGAAAAGCATTCATTTATCTGGTGGGCTCCTCTGGGGGGGTGGGGGTTGTGTTTGGGGTTTCTTCTTTCCTAGCGAGGACACCAGATTGCAATTTAGAGTAAAACAATTCAAGAGTTTGGAATTCATATCAAACTTCATTTTTGTTTTTTAATAGCAGCAAGTTAAATCTTCTAAACCACCTTCTTTTTACAGAGGTCTTTTTTAGCAGAAGGTGGCATGCTTGACAGCACCATTTGTAGTCGGGAAACGATTCGCAAAGGTTAGAGAGAAACAAGTCTGCGGTGTGTTTTGAAAGCAGCCCTAGTCTGCAGGTTGCAATTTGGACATGTTCTGACATTGTCAGGTACAAAGGAAAACATAGATACCTTCAATGTTCCTTTCTTGGATTTATCTGGTTGGTTCAGCTTTTTCTTGTACCCAGCGTTCATTATCTATGTGCGAGTGTTGATGTCTCTCATGACCTACCAAAGAGCAAGCAAGGGAAATGCTATTTCATCTTGGATAAATTCTCAAGGCAAGAGAACAGCGTATGTTTAAAGTTTCCATTTAAGAGCAACGAATTAGCTTTTTCAAGTGTTTTTGTTTCCTGCCTCAGCACTCCTGAGGATGTTTTCCTGTAACACTCTGTAGCATTGCTGTGGGCTACGTAAGAACTTAATCCTGAGAGATTGTTGAGTACCCAAAAAGGATGTGTGGGAACTGTTGAACAGCAAGGACACCAGTAGCTGTGTTGTGAGGATGATAAAATCTACTGTATTTTAATTTTCCAGAAGCAGAACAGCTGGATCCTATAACGGGAGGCAAAGTTTTTATATGAAAAGAAAGCAAACACACACTAGAATGAAAATCCTTACTGTTACCGTAGCTCAATGTTTGCTTCAGTCAGCACAAATGCTTTAATAGCCTGGAAGAGCTGGAGGAGGAGGATTGGACATCAATTCATTTTGTACTTCTATAAAAAATCCCCCACATATCTCTGCATATTTGTGCAACTGGAGTATCTTGTGTGTTCAAATGTATACCCTTATACCTGGTGCTGAAAGGAAAGGCAACAGCCGAATTGGCCTTCACCCCTTCAGCCTGAAGTTCTTCTCAGGCAGGAGTTTAGATTGGAATGAGATGTCACAGATTTAACAGCAGAAACAAAGATCTGTGTGTGTGTACTTCAGGAATGCAGGCCAGATAGTTTTTGCTGTAGTGTATCTTTTGCTGTAAATACAGATTTGCTTGTTCCTCCCCCCGGCACTGTACACTCCACATAACGTATAGTGCATTTTATTTTGCCTCTAAACCTTTAAAGATGAGACGGTTTTGGTATTTGTTATTATAAGATTTTCTGGTCTAGTGCTTTGCTCAATGCTACGTTTGCCTTCACCACAGCAGGGAGAGTCTGTTACAAGCTCTGGGGTTTTTTTTTCAAGCTGTAGCACTGTTTCTTTCTAGTCTACTGAACCGAATTACTGCAAACTGGCAAGCCTGAAACAGCAAACACCAATGCTACTTGCATTTCAGCCAGGGACAGAACATCTAAATTGGCCTCAGAATTGATTGGGTCTGGTCCTAGTTCCACTGAAATCTATAGAGAAGACTCATTAGTCTTGAAGAATCAACACCTATAATTTGACAGGCCTCAGTTACTAATTTTAAACTCTCTTTTCAGAAGAAATATCCCTTTATGAATTACAGCTTCAATCTAAATTTCTGTGAAAGGAGACTATCCCGTTAGAACTTTAAGTGCATAAACTTTATAGGCGTTGCTGACTGAACCCAGCAGCACTCCCCCCGTCACACAGTTGGTTCGTGCACTGATAAATAAGTGAATCCTTCCCCAGAGAGGCACTCAGGCAAATCCAGGTAGGACTATTGTAAAGTTTGAATGATGTACTAAAGCATATAATATATATCTCTTCACTTTTCAGGGTGGAAGGCAGCCTTCTGCCCAAGTTCCCTAACTCTTTTCCTTCCTAATTAAAGAATAAATGTGTAGTCCAATGTTTGCACTTAAACAAGGATGTTAGAGGTGGGACTGTGTGCTCCTGTGTTTCAGTCTGACAGTAAAGCCTGCGGCTTCCTTTCCTCTGAAATCAGGTTTTTGCGTGACTTGCATTTGAATCTATTGATCAGCGATTGATGGGGAAAAATGTCAAAAGGTGGATAGAAGCTGTTTTCCAAGCTTTGAAGCATATCTCTCATATCAAGACATTCTTTGTTTTGGAATTTTGTATTTTTGTACGTGACCTAGGTTGGGGGGTTTTTTGTTTTGTTTTGTTTCCAAAAAATCCTGTTCCTACCAGAGAGAAACATTTACATATTTATTGAAATGAACACGGAAGGCTTTGCCTTTGAAAGGTCGAGTTGGTAAATACACACTGTTTAAAGATGCCAATAAAAACCTCATTTATTTCATATATGCAAGTTGATTTGCACATGTATAAATAGAGTTGCTTTTTTTGCCTTCTTTTTGCTTAGTTTCTGTGGGGTTTTTTTTTCTTTGTAATTTATAGGTGCAGCTGTGTGTTTACTTGTTTATACCAGGTTATGTTTCTCCTGCAAATGTTTAATGTTTATGTGCCTTTTTTTTTTTTTACTTTCTTTGGGGTTTGGATGAGTGTTTGGAATATGGACACTGTCTGAACAAGTATAATGGAACACTAACTACAGGTAAAAATAGTGCTTGATGACTTTACAGCTTAGCAGTAGGAATTTGGAATGGGTTTTAGTGGAAAAATCTGGTCTAAAGCTATAAGGTAAGGGTTGAGAAGAGAAAAGATACTGTAACTGTAACAATTCTTGCGAAACATTGCTTCTGCAAACATAATACCCTTCACTGAAACCCTGTAACTTGACATGAGAACTCCTGCTGGAACAGAATGTCTGTTTAATGATCAGAGAGCAAACTGCAGCCGTTCTACTCCCCAAGGAGACAGTGTGAACAAAAAACCTCTAGGAACAACCATATCTGATTGCATGAGCAAGATCCACCTTCAAGTTTGTGAGGTGTAGGGTTTCCAGGTAAAGACATCTGTATGTGGAAGTGCACAGGAGTGATTCCTGGTACTTACCAGAATACAGTTCCTTAGTGATACCTGAGTTTGCAACTCTCTGTGGGGAGGGAACTCTGAATACGCAGCTTGTTGCAGATGTTTTTAATGCTACTACTTTTCTGCAAGCAGAGTATTTTACAAAATAGCTGCTGATGAGGTTTTGGTTGGGGCTCGCAGGACAGGGTTGTGGATAGAGCCAGGACTCTCTCTGCATCTTCCCAGCTCAGCTCTGCTCCTACCTGTTCCTACCGGCTTTTGCAACTTGCTTATTGACAAACATTCAGCCTTGCTCTGAGTTTCTGTCAGTATCAGCCACGAATGGGGTTGTTGGCCACTGTCTCTTCTCCTCACTGTATCATAGCGTACTACTTCCTACCCGTTAGAACCCTACTCAACATGCCCTTGGTTTACCCTTCATATGAAAGGACTTGCTCTCCCCTCTCAAGAACGAGGAGCCTGTCTAAATCACAAAGATTATTTACGATTTTGCAGCATTTTCCACATAAACACAATCCAGAGTGCATCCTCAGGTATGTCTTTTGCTCAGTGTGCATTTCAGGACCAGATTTTGCTAGGGAAATAAATTAAATGGGACGAATCAGGCTGGATATGATCTCATCCAAGTCTAATTAACTTCATAACTCCCACTGGCTTCAGCGATAGCACAACTCCTCCATTCATTTTTCTTCAAATTAAGAAAGCAGCTCTCCCTTTTTAATCACTATAAAGCAATGTATCTTGCAAGATAAAGAGCAAACGCTTGCAGGTTACACTGCACACATGTTACAGCATGTATCATCTCTGATTAAGTTGACTCTACTTATTATTATTAAATCAGTTGGAAAACTTGGTTAAAAAGCTAATCAGTTCAGTTTGGAGTCAGAGGGGTGAGGTGTTGATTGGTTAGGTTTTAGAGACCAGTAGTTACCAGTTTCCAGTTTCACAGCCTCTTTTTCCAGGGGTGCTATAACGTTTTGGCATGGCCATTTCTTTGTGACTTTTGCCCTACAGCTGCTATGCCTTCAACTTTTGACTTGCAATCTCTTTCCATTTGTAGTTCTCTTTTGGTCCCTTTGTTTTAGAGGCTGCTGTAAAGCCCAGGAGAACACTGCACTGCCAGAGGTATGCTGTCCTTCAGGCACACATACGGTTTTATTGAGATAGGCTTTTCTAACACTGCTGTAACTGTAACAACCAAACATTGTTTTATAGTCAGTGACTTCAGTCTCGTTGTCTTACTTTTGGAGCAGCTCTATAGGTTTTTCTTTTAATTCGCTTTGTAATTTCCAAATAGTGTATTGCAATGGAATGTGTAGACAGCAAGCTCTGTGTGTTCAAGTGTAAGACCGTAGGAATGTGTTGAAAATAGCAGAGGCTGAACCCCAGGATGCCTCAGGTGGGAGGCATCCTTCGTGTTCTTTCTTCCAGGGAAAAACAACGCAGTGCAACTGTTGCCAAGGTGTCTTGCTCTTGTAGGTGTAATCCTTTACTTATATCCTTACAGACATACAACAGTACGTTTTCATTCAGACCTCCCTCCACAGCACTAAGCCACCTGTTTATTGAATGGCTAAATAAAATCAGGGCCTCGAAGTTTTGATGATGTAATAACCCCACCTTCCACACAGAAACTGCTTTGAAGTAGTTGAGTTGGGTTCAAGTGCCCAGTGCCTCCTCTCTGTGCTGGGAAGGACAGGGCTCTCTGAGGAGGGCTCTGCCTGGGAAGGGCTCGTGGAACTGCAGCACTGTGAGCCCCGCCGTCCTCCCTGTCCTACAAGCACTTCCCAGCCCTGGGCCAAGCCTGTTCCAGAAGCTGCAGCCTGCAGGAGCCAGCACAATCCTTGGCTTTAAAGAGAGCCTGTAAATAACACTGTGGCATTTCCTGGAGCCATCCAGCCCATTGGCAGAGCACACACAACACGTCCTGGCTCAGATTCCAGCACCTGCAAAGTAGTTTAAAGTCTCAAATAGGTACACAATAAATCAATTTAAATTGCTGTCTGAAGGCAGTTAATTTTAACAGGGTTATACCCAGAACTAATTAGTTACATCCATTAATAGGTCTGTGGCAGTGCAGTGACAGTGAAAACCATTTCTAAGAAGTCCTGGGTTTATTTGGCTTTTGCAAAGGAATACAGCAGAGGAGGAAATGGCAGTCCTTTACCAAAGGAAGTGAGTAAATTTTGTGATAAAAGTTACCCTGAAGGTTCTAAGAGAGTTAAAGGTGTGAGGGAATATTTATAAAGCTAACTGGAGCTTGGAGATGTTGATCCCCCTGAGCTCGCTGAGCGCCACATGGAGACCCTCCACAGGCAATTTGGGGCAGCTCTTTGGTTTCTGGACCGAATCATTCCCTGGAGGAGTCCCTCTCTCCATGGGTCAGGGGGGTCAAGCTCTGAATAATCCCTGTGGCACTGTAAATTGGGGAAAAAGAACCTACTGAAACCTGTGAAAAAGGGAGTGCAGCCTTTTGCAGATCATGAGTCAATTAGAGCTTTTCTGTGTACATGAGAACTTCAGGGTCAGGCTGGCACTCTGCAGTTGGGTTGAATTCTCTCCTAAAAGGTCGATCCTTTGTTTTATCTAACTACTTGTGTTCCACTATATTGAGTTCAAGCAGTTTGATTCTGAAAGAACAGGACACAGTGGCTCAGATACTGTCAGGTTGCTGGGGTTCAACAGGATGGGATGATTTAAAATCTTTTTCTTTCTTAGAAGAGTAAATGTCTGTACTTTAATGGCATAGAAAAATGCTTTGTTTTCACTGTTGTAGATCAAAAAAATAGGGAGAACTTTATTTTTCAATAAACCTTTTTCTTGTGTGATTTGGATTTATGATTGCTTTGTGCTTCAATGGGAAGGCTGTGAGCCTCCACTTGCATTTGTGTGGCTTACCCGTGCCATCCTCAGCTGGGTATTTCTGTTGCTGGCCAACTCTGCAGAGAGGAGCATGACCAGTCCCACCTACCCACGGCTTGGCCGTAAGACCAGCAGGCAAGTAAGTATTGTTTGACTTTATTTTGGTTGAAATCCAAGTTGGATAATGGATAAAATCCAGGTTTGGTTTAGGAGGGCAGCTTTGCCACAGCAGCAGTTTGGAAGTCTTGGTTTCCTAGAAATTTCCAGCACACAGCTGTGGAGTTGCTCAGGAGCATGTGGATATACAATACTTACTGGCACCAGAGGCACCATGGAGTTCAACAGTTTTCACTGTGAGGTGAGGGAGCCCTGGCACAGGCTGCCCAGGGAGGGTGTGGAGGCTCCTTCCTTGGAGGTCTTCAAGACCCACCTGGACATGTTCCCATGTGACTTCATCTAGGTGAACCTGCTTCTGCAGGGGGGCTGGACTGGATGATCTCTAAAGGTCTCTTCCAACCCTGCCATTCTGTGATTCTAAAAGCTATGTGGTGGTAACATAACAATTTTAGGGAGTGTTGCCTTTCAAGATACAAAGTTGAAGTGCAAAGAGCTTGTTTGTCTTATGGAGCACTTGCAGCTGGAACAAGTGAAACTTGTTACACCAAACTGCCACTTTATTTCTATTGTCCCTGTTCTGCTGAAAGGCTATTCCTGCCCCACCACAGTTTTTATTAGCCCAAGGAAGGCTCCTCTGTTGTCAGCTTCATCCAAGGTTTTTGTATGAGTTGGGGTCATTTTTTCATGTGAGGCCCCCACATAACTGGGTAATGTAAGACTAGAATAGTACAGAAGTTGGTAAGTATCTGCTTTGGATCCTTTTATTCCTGTGCCAGTTCGTGCCAGTGAGCACTGGTGGGCACAATGTCCTGCTGCAGGGGGCAGGGAAATGCCCGAGGGGCAGGAGGGGGCAGTGGCCTGGGTTGGGGTATGCAGCTGCACAATCTGGTCCGTGTCAGAACGGAGGAGTTTGGGGCATTCATGGGATGGTTTTCTGCTGCCTATTGCTGGTGCTGCTTCTGCAAGAGCCTGTTGTTGTTGTTAATGTTTCTGTGTGGTGAAGGACAGGAATATCCTTCAACAGTCACCCTTTTATGGGAATGTCCTCAGAGCTGAAAGCGTTGTTAGTTCTGTGCTGCTGTTCCACATACCTCAGTTCCCACATCTTTCCTTGGATCAGAATGAGTTAGTGGAGGACACAGCTTATTCAGTCCCCTGTTCTGGTTATTTTGGGAAATGTTTTCCTTCCTGTTTCATTCCCTTAATTGTTGTTCAGCTTTGACATTATAAGGAGACATCTGTAAAATGGTGAGCAGCTGAGAGTCAGATGTAGGTTGTGTTTCAGTCACATAATGGAAAAAAAGTGTATGAAAATTGGAACTTGGAAGGAGAAAAAAAAAGGACACACTCCATGCAGCTGTGTTGGAAAGATCATCAGGAGAGCTTAAGTACTGAGTACTTCAACTCTCACACACTTAGTCAGGTTTCAGTCAAGCTCCATCTGGTAGCGAGTCCACAGATGGAAACATTTTGCTGGGACTCTGCTGCTCTCAAAAGCCTCTCGCACTGACGCTTCCTCCTCAGTGTGTGACAGCCAGAGCATCCCAACTCCCTGCCTCAGGCTGTCCCCTGGTTACCTTTATGCTTCTCAGGACTTGCATTTTGTATTATTTTCCTGGTTATGGAGATGGCATTCACCTCAAATGCTGACAGTAAATCTCTGTTGCTAAATAATGGAGTACAGACCCGAGATGTTAACTCTCCCTGTGTGTCCTGCCTTGTGTTGTGGACCTGTGGCTCAGGAGCTGCAGGAGGGGCTGCCTGGCTGAAGGCAGCTGCCTCAGGTACCTCAGGGATGGTGGAAACTTCAAACCCAAAACAAACCCTGGGTAAAAATGCTGAGCCAGCAATACCATCGCTAATGAGAAGGTACCAAGATGTGAAGGAGCCTTTGATGTTTCAGCAAATAGCAACTGTGGCAAGTACCAAAGTAAGTAACAGGAACAGCAGATCTGGCAAGAGGAAGCTTCTCAGTCACTACAGAGCCCTTTTGGCTTTCAGTTCCTTCCACCTTCAGAGTAGGGAATCAATGTGAGTTGTCCAAGGCTGCGCTTTCAGGCTTGGATGCTGCTGGATGGGCCTGCCCAGGAAAAGGAGGTTGGTATTTCTTGTCACTTGGCCATTTTAGAATAGGTGTTGCCTTTACTCCATCTCTTGCTCTGTGGGTGACAACCATGCAAGGCCTGTGTCCTTAAGAGGTGAGCTCAGGAGAACACTAGGGTTGGGGGCAGCAGTGTTAGCTGACAAAATGGGACATTTCCTACTTTTTCACCAAACTAACTTCTGTGTAGCCCTTGCCTGCAGGCTTTGGATAACTGCTCTCGGCCTCCCTGCATGGTTCCTGTCTGTCTGTGCTCACTGGGGCTGGAACTGCTCTGGGTGAAGCCGCAGGGGTGGCCGTGCTCAGCACCACTGGCACTCAGCAGTGCCACTTTCAGCACAGCCCGCTGCTGCCTCAGCCACCCATCATGTGGGTAAAGGAAAACATCAGCTCCCACACATGGGAGGAACAGGAGAGGGAAATACCCCTGGATTGCCTGCTGTTTGATTTATGATCCTCTCCAGTTGCATAACCCAGACCCACGTGCCAGGCCACAGGAATGTGGGTTTGTGTGCAGCTCCTGTGTGGTTTCTGCTCCTAGACAAACAGCCCAAGCTGGGGGAAGTGCTGTGTCACAGCCCCACACCATGGTAATGGTCCTGCCACAGCCCCCAGCAGCTCATGGGAGCAGGGGAGAGGAATTAGAGGTGCTGAGAGCAAAGCAAAACACTTTTCCCACTTGTGGGCTGCGGCTGAAGCACCTGCACAAGTCCATGCACATCAGGGATAATCCCTGCTCAAGTGGCTTCAGCCTTTCCTTCTCTCTGGTGCTGCACAGGCAGCTTGCTGCTGTCGTGGTCTTCTGTTTAGTACTGCAGCCTCAGTCACTAAAACACAACAAAGTGGGGAGTAAAGGCATTTCTTGGGTATAAATTTGAGTCAGAAAAATACATTGTTGGGTTGGGAACAAATATTCCTGCTTTCTATATTATTAAGGCCTAACACTTCTATGATGACCTGGCCTCTCCATGAACTTGCATAAAAAAGAGCACTAGAAATGTCTTGTGCTTTTTCCCAGGCAGCTGGGGCTGCAGAAATGCAAATGGTGTTAATAGTGGTGAGCAACTCTGGGCTACATTCCCAGATGCAGGTATGCTCAGAGCTCAACATGCCCACAGCTGAGGAGCTTCTTATCTGAGGTCTGTGCTTCAGTTCCATTTCTGCAGCATCACTGTCAGCAGGTGACTTCTTTTGAGGCTCCACTTTTCCACTGTGCTTGGATGATGCTTATTCATGGCTTACCTGCTATTGCTAGAACTGAAATGGGACTACATCAGTAAGAGGTGAGTTTCACTGGCAGTTTCTTGATGACAGTCTGGGTTCAAAAAACCTGCTTTCTAGTAGTTTAGTTATGAGTGCTCGTTTTCTGTTTGTAATTAAAATACGCCTCCTGCCTACCTGCTGCATTTGGGGCATGGCTTGGGAGTCAAGGCTGCAGCTGGTATAATGCTAACTGGGAGAGTTGTTGCTAGTTTCTTTCTCTGCTGAAGAACATGACCAAATTCCAAACATCTGCTCAGATTCATAGTCACTTTCAGGGATAGGGCTGCTCCTTGTGTGAACCCAAAGCTCTGTCCTTGTGTCCTGGGCAACAGGCTGCTGGGTCTGTGACCCCAAGCAGAAGATTGTGTTGGCCAGTGCCAAGCCTCAGGTGATTAGCCTGAGTGCTTTTGAGCCATTTCAGCTTTTGCAAAGTCCACCTTCACTGAGCATAGCTGGAAGCACGCTTCTTAACACAGGCAGAAAAACCAACTGGCACAGATGCAATACAGAAACTGTTACCTTTGGGGGTGGCTGGCTAGAGCAATGTCTCACTAAATTGGATGAGCAGTTATCCTTTTTCTTGTTCTGTTGTACCTTATACGTAGCCCTTGCTACTCTGTGGCTTCATCAGTATGTATGTTCTCTCATTTCTGAGTATCATTACACATATTTCACCTATTTTCTAGTATTTGCCTGCTGCTACCAGCAATGCTTTGAAGCACTTGTGGTAACTGAAAAGTTTCTCCAATTGGTTGAAATTAATCTGATAAGAACAAGTATGATTAACTTGCTTAATCACATCTCCTTTTCAGAGGCCGTGCAGCTGGAGCCTGTACTTAAAAACATC
This sequence comes from Urocolius indicus, assembly GCA_013401255.1. Lineage (NCBI taxonomy): Eukaryota > Metazoa > Chordata > Aves > Coliiformes > Coliidae > Urocolius > Urocolius indicus. The sequence continues at coordinate 171,144 of WBNH01007661.1, read as the reverse complement.
CTCTTAAGAGCATTCCAGAGTCTAGAACGGAGTGTGAAACTTCTTTTACTCAGTGCTCAGCTTTGCTTCATGCATGAGCACCTCTGTGCAATCCCTCTGCCCCTGGCTACACTCTGGCATTTGAACAATTATTTCATGTCTGAGCTGGGTGTTGATTCAAGGATCCCACATGCTTTCAATTGTCTGGGACTTACGTGGTGCACAGGTTCTGCCAGCAGTGAAGTACTTTGGCACAACACAATGTACCTCTTTGCTTTCCAGAAGCAGCTGGCTCTGGCCTCTGCCACAGATGGGCGGCTGCAGCACCTGGCCCTGCACAGCAGCACTTCTGGTAGGTCCCAAGTGTCATTCTCACAGCAGCAACGGGACTGCAGAAGCAATAAAGCCCCAGGAGAGAGGGGAAAGGGTTAACGGTAAACATTAAAACTAACCAAACCATGAAATGTCCAACACAGCTATGTGCAGGCTCTGGTTCTGTGATTCTGAGGCTGGAAATGCTTCACAAAGCAGGTTAATTAGTGAGGAAATATCAGGAGTAAGCAGAGCTTAAGAAATTAGGAACTTGTGTGGGGAAAAAGTGTCCTGGGGTAATAGTTGATATTAAAAACTCCACCTGTGCTGAGTACAGTGACACCTCCTGTACTTCACAGGCTTTGCAGAGTCCTTGCTGAATGCATCTGGGCAGTAGCTCCTTTCTCTTGCCGCCCGTTGTACTTACCTTCATCTTCCTGCTGAGGGACTTGGTGATTTCTAACAAACAAACACCATCCTGTGACAGCAAGGCAGAGCCACGCTCAGCCCTGACAGCAACAACATCACACCCTATCGTACAAATCTACCTTTAGACAAACTTAACCCATCCAAAATGTGCATAAACTTACTAAAACATGTGTAACCAAACTAAGATGTGTGTAAGCAAACTACAGCAACAGAACACAGTTCAGTTTGTTGTAAAGAAGTTTCTATTCCCAGCAGCCCTGAGTGTCACCTGCCCAGGGCTGGAGCCCTCAGCCAGGGCAGTGGCACCTGCGGGTGGTCTCTTCCCACGCACAGCAGTGGGACTTTGCTTTCACTGAAGATCCTTAAGCACCTGTCTGGGCACTCTGCCAATCATCTTCATATAATGAGAAATATGGTTTTAAGAGTCACAAGGCCTTAGTAAAAAAAAACCCAACCAAACAGCAAACCCCACTGTGCAACTGCTGTGCATCAGTCACTGAACGCTCCCATTGTACATCTACTCTAGTTGATGTAGTCTGTTGTGTGTAGCTGGAAAGGGGAATTTCTGCTTCTTACTTCTACTGCTTAGCTACTTACCACTGTCCTATTTTGGGCTCTACAGGGGTATGCCTATTTTTTATCCACCTGTGATACACAGGAGCAACAACACGGGTTCTGTGTTGTGAAAACCAACCTGGAATATACAAAACAAAGAGGAGATGGATCTAGCCAGAGAATCCCATTTAATAGGCTGCTATACAGGAAGACTTTGTTCTATGATACATTCTGGAAATAGTTTTCAAATGTTACTTACAGATACTGTATAAAATAGATACCAGGTTTATTGATTATACATCAACATTCTTTGCTCATTTAACCTGCTATGAAGTAATAGATAAGATGTGTGATGGAAGGTGAGTCACACTTTACAGGACAATCTAAATCTAATAAATAGATCTGTATCTCACCCCTGGACTGAGCCACTGCTGTGCCGTCATCAGACTACAGAGCACCCACACAGTCACACACGCTGATACACATGTGTCGAGGGCAAGAGGAGATGAGAATCCCATTCCTCGAGCAGTTCCTCTTCCTTGCACCACTTTTTTGGCTTTGGTCTGTACAGTAATACTGTGTGTGCTTGTTTGGTCCATGCAAAGCTATGAACAGTGTCTCCTTAAGAAAAAAAATAGCATTTAAATTCAAGAGGTATAGTTTCAGTTAATTTAGGATTAAAAGGAAGTATCTCTCTGATCACAGAAACGTTTGTACCTGCTCTTTCTGCTCATCTATTTGAAAGAGGGAGGGAGAGAAAGAAGCTACTTCAGTGTTTTAAGCAACACAGCTCTTGGTGTCCAGACTCTGTACAGGATATTCTGTTAGCCAAGGGGGTTAGCGAGGATTGTACTTCTGTTACAGCATGTGTTGGGGAAAATACAGGCCAGAGAGGTGGGGAGGAAAAAAACCAAACCAAGATCTGAAACTGGCACTTCTTTACCCACAGGCTCATCACACCATTAAGAACACTTTCACTCTGGAATATACAACATGGCAGCTGGGTTAAAACTGCAAACTGCATGTTTTCTATTGTCACAGGAACCAATAATAGCATACTTGGGAGAAAAAAAAACACTGCAGTTTGGCTGAATTGCAAGCGGTGTGCACATAGGCTGCTTTCACAGAGAGATTTCCCATTAAAACAAACTCCAACAAAAACAGACCACGGAAAACAAACTGCATATTGAGGAAAAATACCATTGGCACCAGTGGCCAAAAGGGAGGCTGCTGCACTGCTACAGTCCTGCCCGAGGAGAGGCTGGGGGCTTCACTCAAACATTTCGTAGTGGCGCGTTTGCCTGACACGGGGCACCATGTCGATCAGCAACCTGCAGAGGAAAGCAGAGGAGGCTGGAGGCACAGGCACACACAGGACAGCTAAGAACTAGGGAGCTTTGTCTTAGTGAATTATTCTAGAAACTAATCACAATCTCAAGGGCTGGAAAGGACCTTGAAAGATCATCCAGCCCAACTGCCCTGCCCAACCCTCCGGCCTGTGCAGGTCTCGTTGGATGGCAGCACAGCCTTCTGGGGTGTCAGCCACTCCCCCCAGTTTAGTATCATCAGAAAACTTGCTGACAGTGCCCTCTGTTCCCTCATCAAGGTCATTAATGAATGAATGGAACAGTACTGGTCCCAGCACTGACCCCTGAGGGACTCCACTAGATACAGGCCTCCCACTAGACCCTGTTCAAATGATCACAACTCTCTGACTTCTTCCCTTCAACCAGCTAACAATCCACCTCACATGTACTAAGAGCCTGACCTTACTTTCTCCTGATCAGAATTAGTTCCTGTATGTAGCACAGGTTTCAGTGGCTGTACAAAACGTTTCTGATGCTGTTTGGTGTGTTTGAATAGATGCTTCTGTATGGATTTAGCTCCCCAGTTTTCCAGAAGAGCTGGTTTTAACAAGGGAAATAGTGATGACAGAGATTTTTCCAAGAATAGTATTCTCCATTAAAATGTTAACTTGATTTTCCAAGTTAAAAAAAAACCCAAACCCCACACAGCATCCAGATGACAGCCTACTCCAGCCTGGCCAAGGTCTGCTTCTCAACAGGCACCATTCCAATTAACTAAGATGCTACATCTTCCCCTTTCTCTTACGGCAGAAAGTGGAATAAAGCATGGAACTCTCGGATTCCATGCAGCTGAGGGACACAGTGGCAGCAGTGAAGCACCTGACAGAGCTTCAGTGGAGTTAATTCTGTTTCAGGTTTTGTGATTCAAGAAAACATCTTAAAATTCCATAGAAACAAGGTTTGAAACACATCTGTCTGGCCTTCAGCTCAGAAGTTGCCAGAGGGTGGGGCTAAGATGGAAATCACTACCAAGGTCCTCCTTTAAATTTGGGCATCTTATTTAACATACACATGCAAAAAAGCAGCACTTACAGATAAGCCCTAAAAGCAGCACAGAGTGATCTTTACCCAGGATTTGTGGTTCTTTTAAATAGTTCAAGGTCTGTGTTTCCAAATTCAGTTAGTTAGACAAAAAGTCTTCTTCAAATGACTCCAATTTCTTTTTAAGGCTTGGCTTCTTTCCAGCTGATGGGCCACACACACACTCTGCTGCTGTATTGGCAGGTAGCCTATTCAACTCCAGTGATTTTATTGGAGTTACATTCATCTTTAAGAGCTTTGGCTTATTACAGGAAACAGCCCATCTGCTGTACATCCTGAAATACCTGCTAGCAGGAGGTACTCACTTGATTCCATAGGCAAATATTGTCAGTCCAATTAAAACTCCTATACTGCCATCCAGGTACCAGACAGAGGAATTGTGTTTAAAAACTTCTGCACTAAGAAGGATGGAAAATCCCATTATTCCACCTACCAGAGAGTTGAAACCTAGAAAAGGAGGAAAAAAATTAAACATGAAAAACCAAACAGGTGATCAGCAGGGAAACAATACATTGTTATACCTTTCTCTTTGCCTCCAAGATTTTCCCTTCAAAATTCTCCTAGAGCTAGGGTCAAATCATTCCTTCTGTTCAGTTTTTTTCACTCAAATTCCCTTTTTCTCTCAGTAACCCAAAAGACATCACTGTTGTTCTAGCAAAAAAAAAGTGCCTGACAATACATTCACTGGGAGCTGCATCTACTATTGAACCTAGTTACCAACTGAAAAATCAAAACTTGAACTATTCTGTGTTGCTTGGTGAGTCAACTCCAGTCAGCTGCTGCTTGCAGGGCTTAGCCAGGTTTTTCCAGTTCCCTGTGGTTGCCAACAGCCACATCCATGACACGTACTGCAGGACATCTCTTGTTACCCAGCTCTCTCCCAGATAATCCTTACAAAAAGAACAGTAAGGTTTTCCTCAAACATGTAGCTAAAAATTGACCTTTCCTCTGTACCCCTACTGCTGGAAATGCCTGTTTAAACCATCAACCTTGTGATTAAGATGGACAGGATCCCTGTCAGTAGGTACATACATGGAAATGAAACCCTGGCATGGGGAAGCACAAGTTACTTAGCACGTCTGTGAAGGAACAAAGAGTCCAAAGGCTTGTTTCAGGCTTCCAGCCTTCCAAAGAAAAAGAGTTGGTGTTTTTTGGACTGTGGCAGTGTGTGCTACAAATGGTATCACAAGTGTTGCATGTAAATACCCAAATGTTGGATTGATTATAGCAGTATAGTTAAACCGATACAGTCACAATTAATCTGTCAACACTTCTAGTCTACAACAACCCTGATCCTTTATTATTCTCAGGCTGTATAACTTACACTGGGAATACAGGGCAATTAAATATATATATATATATAGTGTGTATATAAAGGAGTATAAATTTAAGCCCCTGATCCAGCTGAAGTCAGAATCCATCAGCATGATATGCAAAAGGCAGAACTAATCCATTTTCTCACCATTATTGGCTGATGGTTCCAAATGATCTAAAAGCTGCTTGCAAATTTGTCTCCCTGACTGTCATTCATTCAAATCTCTCTTTGCTGGTGTGGCACGAACTCCTGCCATGGCTGCAGGTACTCATCCATGCAACGTGTTCTGTGTGTAAGGCACAGGAACCAATAGGTGAAGAAATCTGGGAAGGAAGCATGTATCTAAAACCTACGGGAGACTTGGCTGACATCACCTAACAGTCCACTGAGATGTCACAACACTCAAGATAGCAAATGGCTGGTTTTTATTAACCAAAAGGCCACAAGCTTTTGCTACAAACAAATAGTTGAAACAACATTTTGCCTTATTAGGATTCATGCATTTAAGCTTTAAAGGGATAGTGTTGTCAAGCCCTCCTCTGAAACAAAACTGTTCTTTCAAATCATTAATAGGGGTCGACATGTATTAGAGAAAATTTGCTGGTTTGAAAATAAACCTATTTTTCAGGAAGAAAAATGTATGCTCTTGTTACTGAAAACAGTCTGTTGGTCTACAGCCAGCCCTTGCAGGAGGTAAATTAGCAGGAAGCAGAAAACACTAAAAAAAGATATGCAAGGGAGTGCTAAATCTGTCTCAGCTGCTGAATCACATTGTCTCCTCCTGATTGTTAATAAATCAAGTATGTATGTAAATACATCTTGTGAAAGAAGATATTTAACCATGCACAGAAAGATCAGCCTCCTACACTTTCTAAAGTAATTCTGAAGGACAGAAAAGAGAGAGAAAATCCAGACTGAGGTAATTGTATACTGTATTCCCTAATTTTTATAATCAAAGAATGAGCAATCTCCAGCTCAGAAACAATATAATTAGCAGAAGGGTGTAATTATGGGGGAAGAGATTTCTGTGTCATACAGGAGACCAGTTCAGAGATAGAAAATTCAGCCAATATTTTGTCTGAAAAAACCACCTCTGCTTCAAAAACAAGCTACATGTGTTTTTAAAAGAAGGGTTAATCATTCTGAAGGGGTCAACATGGCCTTGCTCACACTCTGACAACAAAGCAACTCAGACTCACTGCTCTGTAGGTCCCAGGACCCTTTCCAGAATCCTTTTTGCAGGTTAGAGATCTGTTTGTTTCAAAATGTTTAGGGTGATGGAATCCATAGCATAGAAGATCACCAACCAGCACAGTCTGTTGGGAGAGAGTTGCAAGTGCAGGGAGGCAGGAGCTCTGCTGAAACCCCCACGCTGCTGCTTTCATTCCCTTTCTGCTTATTTTGTATTTACAGTATAAATACTCATGAAGTATTTATATCAGTGAGATGATATAAAATATAAATACTCATGTGTTACCACACATCCAAAAAAAAAAAACCCTGAATGTGTTGAAATTACTGGGTATAAAGCAATTGTGTGTGTCCCTGGAGTAAGGGGGAAATTGAATTGGAACAGAAATATTTAGCAGAGTAAAATAATTTATGTACCACGGTTCATGAATCATTAACACCCTACCGTGTGTGTTTACTGAGTATTTCAAACTGTCCTGTGCTTGCAGATACAAACTGGTAGAGATTAGTAAGGTGCTATGAAATCTCCACCTCCACTGTGGGCCTCCCTTGTTTGCAGTCAGCCTCTGTGGCTCTCTAGATACTCACAAGCTTGAGCCCTGTCAGTAAAAGCTGTATGTACTTGGCCTACTTTTAAAACATGCCTTTAAACACACTTTTAAAACCAGCAAAAGTGAGGTGCTATAGACCTGAGCCAAGAGAGCAGTGGCAGGGAGGTCTTCTGAAGGATGTAGCTGAGGGGATTAAGCTGAAGCCAAGCTCTGGCAGGGCCGTGGGCAGGCACAGGCCTTGTTTTGCCCATGCACTGCTCCATCAGCTCTACCAAGCAGCAGGAAAAGCCCTAGAGGGGGGAATTCAGCCTGAAGGAGTGTGTATGAAATGTACGAATGATGATGTGGGTCCTGCTCAAGGCAGGTGGTGGCTGCTGCCACAGACCCACTTGGCCTGGACTCTTGGGACGAAATCATTTAGCAGGCACAGGCAGGGAGAACAGACGTGACTTAACCAAAGGGATATAAATTAGTGCTGTATCCTCTCTCTGCAGGCTCACATCTAACTGATGCACACCTAATTCATTATATGCTCTGCCTCTAACTCTCTACTATTGCTTACCATCCACCCATTAACTGCTTTCCACCAGGCATACCCGTGTCAGCTGAGGTATCTGTGCAAGAGGCTAATGGTACCAACAGACTGTCTTGGGTTTTGTGGGGTTTTTCCATTTTCCAGTCACCTTCTTATTTCAATGCTCTTTTACAGTAGCCTTAGTGAAGGGTGTCATTCCCATCCTCTGTGTCAATCACATTATTCCCTGGAAGAGTCTATAAACGCAGCAGAATCAGCTTCACACTCACCATCGGTTATCAGCGCTCTGCTTGTCAGGACCTTCCCCAGCATAAATTTGATGACTGCCAAGACAGTGCAAAGGATTCCGCTTAGAACAGAGACACTATACAGAAAGTCATCCTGAAACAAAACGTATCAGACATTAGGATATTATCTGCCCATGTCCCATATATTACAAGACAAATGGTACTAGTGATTGTACAACAATTAGTGCCACTGAAGGATGCACCCTGAGAAAAATATTGCCCGAGTTCTGGCTTTTGCAACAACTGGTGTTATTTTTCTTGTCCTGCTGTCTGTAATTGCCTTTGCACACATCATTGATGATGTTTCCAAGCAATGGATTTTAATGGACCCAAGCTGCTCAGAAACAGGGGGTTACACACCTGCAGACTGCTTAGTCATCTACAGTGTGATGTGACCGGGAGTGCAGGGTAAAGGCTGGAGTGTAGAATCCCATTTACCAGACCTTCAGTGATTTTTGGGTGTGACAAATAACCATTTTTTGATGTTCCTGATTCGGCAGTTGCTTTGCTTTGCTTTCTTTCTTATAAGCTAAAGTTTGGTCCAAGCTACATCTCTAAGAGTTTTGATACTGACATGCAATGCCAGCTTCAACTCTCTCTTACAAAATAAATTTGCCATGGACTTCCATTTCAGCTACAGAAATATCCACCTGGCTTAATCTGAATGTCTACCCTGGGCTCCCCCCCCCAGAAAGCTGCACGTCTGTGTAGGGAAAGTAACAAATTCTCATTTAACACACATTGTCTAAAAGGTCATCTGCAGGCACCTACTTCTTTCTGCAGACTATTTTGTGTTTGCCTGGGGTGGGAGGAAATGCTCCTGGGCATTGATATACCAGCGTTGCAATGAAATGCCTGAAGGGACTCCCTGTGCCCTCTCTTCCCTGAGGTACGTCAGCCCACGGGCTGTGCAGAGAAACCCAAGCGAGCACGTAGCATGCCTGCCACCTAACCACAGAGCTTACACATAGTTCAATGTACGGCTCTTCATGGAAGCTTTCATTTAAGCAGTTGCAACACCAGTACAAATAAAGGAAATAGTAAGACTTAGACCCTGTAACTGATTAAAACACCTTGGCAAAAACCTCCTTTGGTAGTAAACTTTATCATGATGATTCATCATCAGCTCCAATCATTTTTGTTACTTTAGCAGCAATGCAAAAGCTAAAGAAATAAAAGAAAAATGACTTTGAAAGCTGTTAAGAAAACCCTGGGAATTAGATCACTGGTATGATGTACTCACATCTCTAAACAAATAATTCAATATACATTTTACACAATTTTTGAAGTCGTATCATTTTCAAAGTCTATTTCACTCACTCTCAGTCATGAGCTCATTCTCTCTAGCCCTGGTACGACGCTGAACATTAAGACATAATGCACTGAAGGAAAGAGTAAAACGAGAACACAGAACTCAAGCACTGGGTGAAGGCTGGAGAAAAAGCATTTGTGAAATTATTACAGGCTGGCAAACACTCAGGCAATGCTGGAGTGCAGGGAAGGACTGGGGGCTCCTTATCAAATTTATGCCTCTAAGATTTATGTGCCTTTCACAAAAAGGAATATTTACCACAGTCAAAGACTTTATAGCCTGACAAATTCTGATATGTCTGGAGATTTTAATCTCATCTCCTTTATTAGATAGTTTACCTAATATTTAATATACAACTGATGTATATTCAGAATAATCTGAAGCAGAATGCTGTGCCACATCAATCTGGTGATCTCTACCCCACGCTGCTGGGGTAGCAGAGTGCCATGCCCACAGTATCACACAGGGAGAGCTTCCCAGATATGTGCGTGTTACTTCATTTCTCTCAGGAAGCATAGCAAGCAAACTTTCTGGTGATGCACTAAAGAGCACAACGCTTTTTATTATTGAGCTGTACGTGTCTGTAAATTCATGATATTTGGAAAAGCATCTTGCCAGTTCCAGTTGTGATCAAAGATAGTCTAGCTGCTTTACTGGAACACAAGAGTGACTTAAATGTGATACAGATTTCTGAATCAACTCACAAAGCAAACTAATGAACAGGGGTTTTATCGAGGATTCAGGAACTGGACATTCTTCATAAGTTTGGTGAGTTTTTTCACTGAATCACACAAGACAAGCTCATTTTGTTGCTAATACTCATGCAGTAACCACTGATGATGCACAAGAACTGACAAATCGAAGCTCCTTTGTTATCACTGTAGACACAGAAAGGAAAGAAATTAAAAATCCCTGCCATTAATGCAAACACCTCTGCAGTTTCCTTGTTTAATCTCTGAACTCCTGAAACTAACATCTCAAATCCCCATCTCCAGCCGCGTGCAGCTTTCCGCAGCAGCCATGGGGAGGCAGCAGACACCTCAGTAACTGAGCACACGATGCACGTACACAAAACCGAACAGGAAAATAACCTTTTAAATTCACTTTCCTCAGTACTTTGTTCTGCTTTCTGGGCGTCTACACACACAAGAACTGTAAGAAGCGGAGTGAGGCTACTTGCTACTAACCAGAAGGCTTTGTAGATGTAAGAGATCAGCCTGAAGTTTGTGTCAAAGCCCTGTGGCACTTTGCCTGAGCAGATGAAGCAGTAACAAGAGAGAAAGGGCTCCACGCACTGACTTGGTGCTACTTGGCCGCTATGACCAGAAGCTGAAGGGGTTTAGGAGAGCAGCTGCTGCATTGATACAGTGACATCATGGTGGGAAGCATCTGCTAAGGGGGATTCAACAAATTCCCGGAGTCAGGCCCCGTGCCTGGGCCTGCAGAAGCGGCCGGGTGACGGGACACACACGCTTTACTGCAGTGCTATGGGCTCCCAAGGGTTAAACACGTCATACTGGGGCTGTGAAATGATTCCCATTAAACTAAGTCACCCTTTGGAGAAATGAAGAAAAGAGATGCCATAATGGAGAGCTAAATTAATAAAATAAGCCTGGCCATCTGGCACCATCTCCCTCTGGACCTTCCCGCAGTCCTGCCCTCTCCATACCCCTTGCCTTCCCATCTGACAGTCATTACCAGCACGAAGCACATCTAGCCAGAATCACTGAACACATCCTTGGTGTTATTTTAATTAAAGCAGCAGCAAATTGTAACAGATGATAAAAATTCAAATTCTGATCATTTCCATATGATAAAAGCTTCTCAGTGTGGTAAATAAAGCTCTTTGCTTTTCCATTTCTTTTCATCATGTCCCTTCATTACTACTGCGCTGAACATGAGCCCTTAATTAACAGACACATATATCTTATTAGATGGCTTCATGTACAAAACGGCACTGTATGTAAAGCGAGGTGCCCATCCTGGACTGCCATCTCATTACACAGCACTCTTAACAGCTACGAAGTTCCTATTTCAGATTTATTCCAAGAAAGATTTTATGCTGTGGTAGTTTCCCAAAATCATCCTACGATGCTTTTTCCTAGGATGCTTTTTTTCTTTTTGGTCTTAGGAAAGGAATAATAGGAGTCAGCGGGCAGCTTTCCTCCACTTTATCCAAACACACTGTCCTCCTCGGTGTTGCTGAGAAGAAAAGTCTTCAAAAATGTGACAACGGTTCTGTCCCCGCTCTCAAGGATTTCACCAAAAGCAGCAGTAATCTTATGGCTTCAGGAAAATTTATTGATGATGATGTGACTTTGATCTCTTTCTAATTCTATTGTAGAAACCGAAAGAAGGAAAGAAAAAAAAAAAAGCCACAGGGGATTCTTCTGTGCTTGGCTGATTAGATAGAAATATTTTAACCCAATTCCCAGCCTAGTAACTAAATTTCAGCTGATTCGTGCTCCTAATCTTTTCCTAGAATGCATCTTGCTAATTCTGACCCTGAATCTTTGCCCTGATTTCATGTCTTATTTCCACCCACTCCCCCTCCTCTCCCTTGCCTTTCACTTCCACTCTGGGATGTAAAAACGTTTTCATTTCACCTGCAGTGCACAGCCTTCAGTAGAAAGGTATTCATCAGTGAGGGAGGAAGAAGGTCTGTTCAGTGCTCACAACACAGACAATATTACGATTAAAATCTATGTGTGATCCTCCTCCCTGGCAGCTCCTTCCAGTGCAATCTCAAAACAAGCTACTTCTCCCACTCCCCAAAGGCTGTGGGTTTCTTTCCACTCTTCTGCCCACCCCTTATCTTCCCCTTCTGAACCAGCCCCGTTACTCACAGGAGCTGGGAATTACTGCCGTTTTTTCTCTCCCTGGAGAAGCCAGTGTCTCATGGTGCTGTACCTCTTCTCTGCTGAGCCTTGCTCATCTTGGCTGAGGAGGTAGGCACACGTTTCTGGAACACTACAGATGCTGTTGGCAGGAGCAATGTCATGGCTGGCCCAAACTCAGCTGAGTTTGTGTTGTTAAATATTAATTCTGCCCATCTCTGCAACTCACCATCTGTCTCCCAGGTCACTGTCTTTCCCAGCACCCGTCAGGGCCTGCTACCACCCTGCTCCCCATCCTTACCTTCACATGCTTTCCACTGCCTCTCACTCCTCCAGGTCTCTCAGCAGCTCTCAAATCATCTGGGCTGTGGGATTGCTAAAAGCTCCTCTGCAGAGTATGTTACTTAACCAAAAATGACTCTTCCCCTGAAGCGTTCTGTTTATATAGAGAGTAACAGGGATGTTTCTAATACAAACACTGTAAAAACCCCCAAAACGTCCAATTTCTATCATACTTTCTCCCAAGTAATAAATAGCTTATGTAATCAGTCTAGAGGAAGCTTCTGGGAAGCTGGAGAGTCTCTCTCACCAGCTAACTTCAAAAGGGACAAGAGTTTTAATTGCGCCTCACTGCCAGAAAACAAACCGACAGCCTGGTGTCTGACACAAGTAGGAGACAGTCTCTTCACATGGAGATGTAAAGATCTATTATTAGTACAACAGTGACAACAACAAAATCTTCTGAAGGTTTAGACTCGTATCTTTGGTGCTGAAGTGCTGTGACAAAGCAATTCCCCAGCACAGAACACCTCCTGGAGAAAAAGAGCAAAGGCAAAGTGTGCTGAATGGCGTGGTGGGGCTGGGAATTCCGGAGAGAGATCTTATGTGAACTTAGAGCTCCTGTAAAGGGTCTGCTTGAAACTCTCAGATCACTCGTGCCTCCCATTTCCTTAGAAATCATCTACATTGTTTTAGCATCGAGCAGCTATAGAACACAATTTAAATGGTACCTGTCCAACTTCAAAAGCTTCTCTCTAGTGAGGCTGATGGTTCTCCAGTCACCAGGGGATTGAGGCCAGCAGTACATGTCACATACCCTACCAAATGGCTAGCTGTTGCCAATTTTTATTCCATATCACCATGTAGGTAAAGTCTGAAAACAAGACTTTCCACCAGTCATTTGAACAGAAAGTGTAGTTGATACATTTTTTCCTAACCCGGGCTTACTAGCTAGTTCAAGTATCCACAACATTCTCACCACTCCTGCTGTGAGAAGCACGTGTATTTTAGGGTGAAATCCTTCAAGGCCAAACATTAAACCATACATAATAGGCAATAATAATAGAGCAGGATTCTAATGTATGATTAATGTATATAGTACTTTGGTTTAACATGGGAGGCAATAAATTATAGATATATATATATTTATATGTAGAAGATTAGAAATGTATAGGCAAGTATGTATAACGGTGTACAAGTATGTAATCAAGGCACTGTTTGCTATATTGCTGTTGACCTATCACCCATCTGTTGACCTTGTTAAACATGCTTATGATGCATTTCTTATAAATGATTTAGTCAGTAAATAAATCAGAACTCCTGCTGCTACAGTGTGCCACCCCCAGCTTGCCCATCTCAACTGTCAGTAGCGTACAGCAGTCTCACACGTGGCCTGAGCTTTCAAGTGACTCCATTTCTAAAAGCATTGGAGGCACCACATCAGATGTGCTGCACGTCTGTTGTACACAAACTGATTACATTTTTCCTTCTTTCTTCTGCAGGAAATGTCAGAAATATGGCGTGATGCTTGCTTACTCTTGCAAAAAAAAAAGAAGTGTCCTTTGCCATACTAATGAGGACAAATGCCAAACTGCATTGACATTACATGTGTTATACTATCACCCAGGGAAATGCAAGCAGTAACTGAATAGTAAATGGATATTGATTTACAACCCCAGGTGAAATTAAAACAGTCATTCTCAGTGTGATTGGGCTGGGCTTTTTTACCCTTCTTTAATAAACAAGGTTTGCAAGTTTTTTGTGGCACCAGTCAAAATATAATACAACATTTACACTTACATTGTATTTATGCTATCCAAGAATATATAGTAATTGATATGAAGGAGGTAAAAGGGCAAATAAAAAAGGATTTTTACCAAGGAGATGGTGAGTATTACAGCTAGAAAATGCAAACAATGCTTGACACCTATGCTTCATTGAAGTTTTAAACTCCTTTCTCAATATATTAACAAAAGACTTTTAAAAGTACTAAAATTTATGCAGAAATCCAAGCATGATGTCATCAACAACACACAATGTCACTGCTTCTCCTTATTTGTAACCAACTATGTGTGTACCAGATCCTGAGGGTCAGGACTGGCTGTGGATACAGCTCTCGGAAACATCAATAAAGGAATGCTAATTCCTTTTCCTAGAGGGAATTGTCTTCTTACAGCTAACATAGGTTGGAGAACAAATGCTGCCAGTAACAATAGGGGAAATATTCTAAATCTGATGGCTGGGATAAATAAAAAACCCTGATCATAAATTGCTTCCGAGCCAGGAAAAGTGATTCTATTTTCAGTTCAACATTCACCATTCTAGAAAAAGAAGACCTTGAATTTCGTGATCTGAGAAATACTCATTTAAAACTAAGTGGAAAGATAAACAGAATGAAGGTTTCATATTCCAAATGTCAAATAGTGGTGAGCTTTGTAAGTCTGACATATTGAACAACAGCTACAATTATCAGAAATCTTCATTCCAAACACTTCAGACAGAAAAGCAGCTGGCCTACTTCTTCTAACACATCCAGTAAGTGTATAAAGAACAAAGGAAAAGGGGAGAGAGATCTGGGAGGGGAGGAGGGAAGAGAAAGATTTGATCAGTGAAAAATATTTCCTTAGGGGTCAATGATATGAAACCAAACAAATAACTGCTGAAGCAGACTTTCAAAGAATAAGGATTCACAGATATACAGAAAACAGAACAACACACACAGAAGTCTCTGCAAGGCTCCCACACATTAATGGCAAACCTCTCTTTCCTGTAAGAAAATGGTTTCCTTTGGATTTTGTGTTCTTTCTGTATTCTTTCAAGTTTTCCAGGTATACAGTTGCATATTCACAGCTGCTCCTCACTGCAAACATATACAAAGTGTTTGGGCAGATCCACTATACAGCACATGCATCACAAATGTCTGTCTCTCTATCCAAAAATCTGAGACTCACAATATCTTTACTGATGCTCACTAAAAGCCCAAAGCTTTGAAAAAGTGAGAGGGGAAAAAAAGTCCACTAGACTCCTCACTGCATATGTTCAATATTGGCAGTTTCCAGACTCTTTGGACAAAGACTGCTTTATCATCAGCCCTGTGAGTTTTAGCTTCACGAATTAATTCCCTTAAAAACACAATAGGCAGCACAATTCTATAGATCAGTTGTTGGAAAACACCATTCTGCTTTGCAAATATTGAAAACACCAGCACAAGGGATTGTATTTTGGACCCTGAGGATTAAAATATCTCTCAGTTACTTCAAAAGAAACTTTTCCCCATGACAGTAAGAAGTGTGTAATTAATACAAATATAGAATTATATAGTAAGTGTATAATTAATTCACTGGCCAACTCTCTTGACACAGTATGTCATTTTTCAGGGCAGGCTTCTTTTTAATTACACAATAAAGTACTGAGCATAGGGAAAAACCTAAGTTTACCCAACAGTGGCAATATCTGAACTTGCTGCTAACTGTAGTAGATGGCATCTACAAAGTTCTGTATAAATATCAATGACTTGTGTGTACATCCCTGCTGACTCCTATCCCTTGAATCCTGAGGGGCTGTCAGGTTTCCTCATCTAAAAATGATCTTTTATGGAGATAAAACTCAAAAAGGTACAAAGAAAGGCAATATAGGTACAAAGAAAGGCCTTTAGCCCAACCCAATATGGCCAGGGTTGTTGTTGCACATAGAAAACACACACACACACAACCAGGAGTCAAATTCTAGACAAACAATTATCAATAAACTTATCCATATTTTAAACCAATCAATCTACCTAGTCATTACTTTCTTGCTTTATAGCATAGACTATTTCAAAGCTAACTACAGTTCTTAGCATACCCAGCAAGGGAACCAGAAGGAGAAATACATCATTTTTGTGTTTCCCAAGGCTTTGAAGCATTCAAAGGAATTACAGAACATATTGTCCGTGCTGAAGGCATGTGCAGTGATACACACAACCGATCACTTATTTTCACTTAACATAGAGAAGGGGGTAAAACAAACAAAAAGCAGAAGCAGTATTAAGAAAAGCAGCAAGTCAGAAGCTCTAATTGTCCTCTCTTCTATGCCAGTGCAGACCAGGAGTGCTGCCACTCACAGCATTTCAACCCAGCTACTTGAGGCATGAAATAAAACAGGCTTCAAATAGGTATCTGGAAAAAATCCTGTCTGAGCAAAACATGAGCTCCTCTCCTCTAAATTAAGTAGCTCCTCTCTGCGGTCTAATAAGAAACTGTGGACACTAAAGGCCCTTACAGGATGGAGTAATTGAGCTGAAAATGCCATTAATGTGTAAACCTCTCATTGCCCTTTTGGTTCTCTGAATCCTGGTGAGGATCATCAGAACTGCAGCTGAAATCATCATGTGGAACGACAACACCACTGAAGATTCCTTTTTCTAAATGTCCACATAAGTAACCCTGATGAGGCCTCATCTGGAGTCCTGTGCCCAGTTCTGGGCTCCTCCAGCTCAAGAGGAACAGGGAATTGCTGGAGAGAGGCCAGCACAGGGCCACCAAGATGATCAGGGGAATGGAACATCTGCCTTATGAGGAAAGATTGCGGGAACTGGGGCTGTTTAGTCTGGAGGAGACTGAGGGGGGATCTCATTAATATTTACAAATATCTAAATGAGGATGTCAGGAGGTTGGGACATCCCTTTTTTCTGTTGTATCCAGTGACAGGTAATGGAAAGAAGCTGGAACACACAAAAAAAAATCCATTTAAATATAATGAAAAACTATTTTACTGTTGAGGTGAGGGAGCCCTGGCACAGGCTGCCCAGGAAGGGTGTGGAGGCTCCTTCTCTGAAGGTCTTCAAGACCTGCTTGAACATGTTGCTTTGTGACTTGATCTAGATGGTCCTGCTTCTGCAGGGAGGTTGGACTGGATGATCTCTAAGGGTCCCTTCCAACCCTGACCATTCTAAGGTTATGTGAAAGATCTGTGTTCAAAACATTTGGAAAACCACTTCAAATGATTTCTTAACCATGTGAATTTTGTATCTTTTCTTATTGGTAGTACTTTCATGAAAGCAACTCTTCTGAGATGCACTTCAAGGACAAAAGAATCTGTATTAAAGATCTGATACATCCTTTCTAAGATAATATCTTTCTTGCTTTGTGCACTGACAGATTACAAAACCAATGTATCTTGCAAGAAAAACAATGGCCTTTGTATAATTATCAGAATCATTCAGAAGTTACTATATTTTTAGGATTTTTCCCACAGCACCTTACAATTAGCAAGCAGATACTTAGTTGGTTAATTTGTTTCATTTCTTCAATTAACCTTGTCCACATCATACTATTTTCTCCAAAACTTACACTATTAAAATGAACTCACACATTAAAATGAACTCAAGAGAAATAACCACTCCTGATTTCAACTCTGGCAAAGTCACTGTGGTTTACCACAAATGAAAATGTAAAAGAGACTTTATAGTTCTGAGAAGGATGCAGTCAGTCACGTTGCTCTGTGCTAACATTATGTTAACCTTGAGTCCTTCATGCACACTAGAGCAAGGCATTCCAAACCATTACTGTCTTTGAGACTGACAATACTGGCCTTGTGTTCAGCATCTGAACACCAAGAACATTTCCCAGTTGGGTTTTAGCCACATTCAAATTTCAGTCCCCTAAAATTGAAGTCAGGCATCTAAAACTTCACAAGACCCTTTGCAAGGTACCCCAATCTTCAACAACCTTGGTTTCAAGAGAAGACCAATAAAGATGTAAACTGCACCAAAAAACCCCACATGTGACTGATTCATTAGCATGATAGTTCCTTGGTGGTCCAAGAGGCAGAAGACAACATCCTAGATAAAAGAATAGAGGCAAAAACTTCTCCCCCTTACTGGTTAAATCAATTTGAGCAGATTTGCGCTCTGCTAAGATGCTAATGATATTCCCTGGGCAGCTGCAGATTAGCTGAGACCATACTCGATCAGCAAAGACCTAAGCAATTGGGAAGAGTGACCATTTCTGCTGAGACACAAAGCAGCTGAAGGAGCATTACACAAACAGAACATCAGCATCAGATTCAGGCACAGCTAGAGCAACTGAAATGGTTTCTATTAAACAATATCCCTTTCCCACAACTACTTTTAATGTAGGTGTAACACCTCACCGGCCATGACTTGCAGCAGTAATGCTGTTCTCTCTGTCTCCAATTTTCAGGGTTATTCTTAGCTTATGCAGAGATATTTCACCTGCCATGCAACCCTTGCTGAATCAGTTTCCCACAGTGAGATGTGCTGAGAGATTTTGAAATGAGAATCCTTGCTATGTCATTTAAGAGACACTGAACAGAAATACCATCTTTTTTCATCCCTTGTTCTAACCTAGTTTCCATTGCAAGGTAGGAAAATGCCTTACATGTGTGCATGTGGCTTTTACCCTGTCACTACTCACCCACAGTCCATGCCCTGCCAGATACATCTTTCAAGCTGTTGATAGTACTTGAGAGCTTAAATGAGTGAGACCAGTCAGTCTGATGTCACAGGAACAAAATTATGTATTTATCCTGATATTATGTCAAATGTAAGCAATATCCACTCTGACTATTACCTACTTGATACAGTTTTAGTGCACCAAAGTCTGAATCCAAGGCAACCTGTGACAAAAGGAGTCTGTATAAATTATTCTTACAAGACACTTGGAATGTAATGGGATCTTCTCTTTGTGGATACCTTTCTGTAGCTCTGATTTCCTGTTGTAAATATAGTTTAAAAATGAGGAAGTGTAACATGTCTGCAAGTCATAAATAACTTCAATGCTGCAAATAGGAGACATTACTGCTCGGGTAAGACACAGAGCCCTCATCTGTAGACAGTACCTGTAATGGTAGCTGAACGCACTGTTTGGGTACAGTCGAGTTAAGAGGTTGTTCTTTAGCTTGACTCTCAGCCCTAACAGGATCTCCTTCAGCTTTACTGGCACTATGGCGTCCATGCTCACTCCTTAACCCAGTTCTGTCAAAATGTTTTGGTTGAGTTTAAGAATCAGCTTTTAAAAGTGTTTAAGCTAACCTAGATCATTTTGACAGAACCAGGCTGTTGAACATGTGCAGAGCTGAGGAGGCAGTAAACTATGAGGACTAGAAAACAAGAGAAGTAAAACGCAAAAAGAGTATGAATCCCTTGTGGTCAAACAATGTAGCTGGACTCCTGGACTGCAATTCAGTGATCAAATAGCTCATGTGCTTTTGTTATACTACTCCTCTTCCCCAAATTTCACTAAACTATTTAAAAGAAGCTTTGTGTAGTTGCCCAGCTTCTTGGAAGCTGAGAACACAGGACCCTGTGGATCATCTGCACTGTAGGTAACAAATTGAAATTTCATTGTCTTTTTTTTTTTCCCAGCTCTGCCTCCATCTCCTGGTTGAAAACATGAAGTTTAGGTTTCTCCCTAGTGATGTGTTGAGAACGGTACTTGGCAGGGTGAAGCCCTGATGTGGAAGTCTGAGTGCACTTAAAAAATAGACCAAACTTCATGAAAGCTGAATGCAACGGGTACAAGTCAGTTTGGATATGTACTGAAGCCTCATTTTGTTTGAGCACATTAGGAAGAATCTTCTGAGAGTGGAAACATTGCCAAATGGTTCTCCCAGCAAGTAGCTGGTTTAGATGAGTGGAGCTCAGGGAAGTTAATATCTCATATTGAAAGGAAGCAAGCAGGACAGGACAGAGCAGAGCTGAGAGAAAGGTTGATGGGGAGAACTGCTCTATAGGCCAGGTATGGGCTGGCTTTCATAACCAAAAGAAAGCAGAGAGCAGGAAAATAGCCCTTTGTGATGCTCCATGGTGAGCCAGTCAGAAAGCCAGCTCTTTCACCCAGCATGCTCCCCTCACCTGTTTCATTCCTGCCACTCGTACATTGGCTCTGGAATTGGAGGCAAGAGCTGGAAAACAAAAAAATACAATCCAAAACCACATTTTTTCCACATGAAAAATAAAATCCTGAAGTTGTAGGAGCAGTAAACTGTGGAAACATTCTCCTCACAAAATTCTATTCCTTTCATTACCCCCAGAGAGACTTCTTCTCTGTAAGTGGATAACTCCAAGCCTGTATATAACTTGTAACTGATTAGGCTGAGTAATATTTGGTCCATAAAGATAACCATGGAGAAGATGAGATGAGGTCAAGCCATTATGGGCAGTGTAGGGAATAAAGAGAACATTTTCAAGGCCATGAATCACCTTACCACTTCTGGAAGCACCTTCTTCGCAAGATCATGGATGGCTTTGATCACGATACATATAGATGACAGGAGGAATATGACACCCAAGATTACACAAGCTCTGGCAAAGGAAGAGAAGAATAAAGAAATGTTAAGAACTTATTTGTATTGTCAGTTCTCTCACTGCTGAAGAATAACACACAACAGAACATTACTAATAGAAAAATCTTAAGGAGCTAAAGAGAGTGACTTGAATTAAAGAAGAGAATAAAAAGAAATGCTCTGTTCCTCTCCAGTTCTTAAAACCTGGATAATATGCAAGAAGACAGGACAGATCATTTAGTGTTTCAGAATGAGAAAGATGTCTTCTGCTCTTTATGATTTATCAGAGTGCTCTACAGGTCTGTTTCTGTTTCTTTGTTTTGACTTTGCCATGGAAATAATCAAGGGGGTTTCATTCTCTTTACCAAACCAGGACAAATGTTTGGTAAATCTGGTCAGTAGCATAACAGGGCCTGATACATCTGTTTCCTCCCCAAATTGCCAAGTGAAAAATAGCAGAAAAATAGCAGATATCAAAAGTAATCAGCAGGTTAGGTGCATCAGTTCGCAGGCTATCCAGGGGTCTCTCAATACCTAAACAAGGATCAGAACATCATCAGATTAGGTGCTGTGCAGAATTAGTCTCCATCCTGCTGTGCAGAGCTTACAATCCTGCCTTATAAAACAAAAAGAATGGGTTAAAGATAGGAAGATAAAGAGATTAATTAACAGAGAATAATTATGCTTGGTATAGGACTCATGCACAACAAGGTTTAAAAAGCATATCCAGAACTTCATGGTAAAAAAGAAATCTCCTACTTCTGTTCAAATATACAGACTAATATTATTCTGAGGTGGAGTTCTTCTCACCATGAAATTCTACTGAATATAAGGCTTTGATTTCCACTGCACAAACAATAACAGCCAGTCTATTACACTATTGATATATCCTAACTCCATTTTGCTAATAGCTCTTCATTTAAAACTCTATTACCATAAACAGATAAACAGTAGGAGCAATTTTAATGTTGAAAGCACAAAGTAGTTAAGAAGTGATATCCATATGTACTCTTTTTTTCTTCAAAAGTTGTACCTCCTCTGTGTTTAATCATTTGGTCTCTCTCTGTTAGCTCAGTTTACAGATGCTGTAAGCATTCCAGTTGCATGTTACTATTCTCAACAACTCAGACATCAGGCCATCTGGAGGTTGGCAGCACATGTAATATTCACATCAGGCTCAATCTAGAGACTGCAGTTGAACTGGCATTGCTCTGCCTTAGGTCAGAAGTGTAGCTGATCACTTTATTCCCCAACATAAACAACACCAAACTATGCTGTGGACAATCCCCATAACGCTATAGACAAGTCATCAGTAAAGGGGCTGCCCTTCTACAGAGGAACATAGACAACGTAGAGGCTCACATTCTTCCTAGCAACAGAGGGCTATGCCAGATGAGGTGCCCGTCTCAGGTAGGCAGAACTCCAACATATCAATTTTAACAGAGAAGTTTGTAGTAAATTGTGACACAGCCCCCATTCTTGTTAAACATAACCTGTTGTAAAAAGTTGAAAGAAATGGGTCATGACAGTCTAATTGCTCTGGAGTCCTTCCCCTAGGCTCCCAAGAACAAAAATCTGGCTCATCTTCTGCAATAGAGGAAGCAACTCACAGGATGGATTCTCTGCAATCCTGCAGCAAGAGGTAATCATCAAATGATAATGTGGGTGGGAGGAAAGTTCAGCTTCCAAAAGCAAAGAGCAAAATTGAAGATTAATGGGTGTTCTTTCTCTGTTGCATAATTGCAAGCAGGTTCCTCTTCTCCATTAGATTCTTTTTAGGGATTTGCATTTTCATTCTATCTGAATGGATCACAGCATGGAGATCTGTCCACAGCCATTTTTGGCTCGAATTGGAGACAAAAAAGGCCTACTTTGATCGAACGCAAAACTTTCCAATTCCGCCCCTGTATATTCTGTGATATTTAGCACTGCCATAATCTAAGAGGTATAGAAACATGTATTAAAAGTTCTGACAAAAGTTTTGACCAGTGACAAATGCAAGCATTAGGTAACTCAAACATACAACTGGTCCACAAAAGTTGGCTGAGTTGCCTAAGGCCATTTGCAGAGCCAGTGACAAGCTGACATAAGATATATACAGTTCATGCAAGAATATGCTGAAAAGCCACCTGAAAGCAACAGTAAAAGAAAAGCTTTTCTATCATTCCCAGCAGGATTTAACCAACACAGCCACAAATCTGTGAGTAGGAAACAATGGATTAAACTTCTTTGTACCAGTATGTATAGTTGAATACCAAGAGTATGGGAAAGAGAAGATAGTAAAGCACCATCCCCATCCCTTAGCATGCCTTCTATTACCCACACACATCTGAGGAAGCCAGGCAAACATTCCCTAAGAGCCCGACAGGAGTTTGGATGGCACAAGTCTAACGAATCCAGGGAAGCAGCACTTGCCCTGGCCACTGGCTTGATTTAGATTCTCGTGTGTGTCGGAGAGTTCAGGGTAATCTCTGTAAACTTTCCAAGCACCCATGCCTAACATTTTCATCTTTGCCCATGCCAACAGATAGAGCTGCTTTCCGTTTTCCCTAGATCAGTTTCACTATGTCATAAGAATTCCCATACACCTACTTAACCAGAAATAGCAGAGAAGAAAAAAGGAAAATGTTAATAACTGTGGCAAGGGTATTAATAGCAGACAAACGCAGGCTGAAGCTTGAATCAGCATCCAGTTGTCATATTTGGCAAGCCTATCTTTGCCTTTATATGCTGGCTTTTGGAATCCACAGCCATGCAAAATTCATGAGTAATGGCACAGTACTTTCAGTACAGAAGTACATGTTTCTTGCCATCTTGAGTGTACCAATTTATCTGCAAAACCACTAGAACTAAATACTTCATAGTGTTTTCTTTCAGTCTCATTAACCAGAACAATGACTTCTATTAAAACTTCAAATCATGCAAAATTCAACTACAAATGTACAAAGTAAGGAACCTCCAAAAATTCATCTGAAATTTTTAACTGCAGTACATAATAAATAATTTGTAGTTGGTTATTGTAAGCTTGCTTTACTTGCAAGCCATTAGACAACGGAAACTTTAATATAAGCCTGCTAACCTCCATCTGCTAACAGTTACTCAACTGCTATGTAACTAAATAGTGTTTCCAACTGCACACGAAGGGTGTTAGTGCCAAGGTTGCTGGCAAATACAAATTCATTAATTAATGTTCAATTAAATCAGATGAGCCAACTCCCATTTCTAAACAAAGTAATGCTCAGAAGTATCCATAAAAGTTAATGAAAGAAGAGTTATATAGAAGCAAGGATTGACTGAAACCCTAGTGAGGATTTTACAGATAGTTCTGTCTTGGAATCATCAAAGTGTAATAAATGCTTCTCAGTTCCAGGTTCTCCACCATCACTGTCAGCAATTCAGACACTGGAGTAAATGGTGGTCCAGCCAATGCCCTCATATTCCAGAACATTGGTATCTTCTTGTTAAGACATGATGGTACTCTCTGTCCAGTTACACCCATGATGAACACATCACATATGTCACCAGTACCACTGCTGTTGGACATCATGTATTTAATTCATAGCTATTTCTACCCGAGTCAGTACAAGAGCTTCTTACTAAGTATCTATTACATCATCAGAGATTTAATTGATCTATAACACAAAATAATTGATTACTACAAGTTTGAAAGGCAATAGAAAAGATTTAATGAAGAATGCACAAAACCGAAACTTGCCTCAGTTCCATGTAATTTGTTGTTTCTAACAAAAACAAAAGGAACAGAGGCAATTTAGCCAAAACATTTTAAAACATAATAGAAAACCATAACTTTACTTTCAGGAGCAACAAGCTTTCTGCAATCTTTCAGAATATAGTTGAAGGAATAATAGACTAATTCAGAAAGTACAAGATGAGGGCATCTCTGACATCCAGGCAGTATCCAACTTTTAGGTCAACTAAAGCTCCAACTTCCAAAGTTGGTTCTTTTTTTTAAGGCAACAGCACTTGGAATGTAAAAGTAATTAAACCTTTGAAAAAAAAAATCATTAAGTCTTCAGTAAAGAGAATTTCATACTCTGATTTAACACTGAAACTACTTAGTTTTCTTTCAGCAGATGATGGTCTGCCAAAGATACTTCTTGGTGTGTTTTTGATACAGTAGCTCTATATGAAAATACAGAAGATACAGCATAATTCATTGTATTGAAAAATGAACCCATCAGTTTTTTCAACTCTTCAATATAACTTTGTCACAGGTGAAACATACTGTTAAATCAGTTGTACTGCAGCCTTATGCATCAAGAATTAAATTATTTTGACTTTCAAAACTGACAAAGACTTTATACAGCTTTTAAGCTTCACTTACTCCTAGCTCTCTTCCAGTGGAATTCAGAAACATGATTATGTCTAAACCCTCAAAACTAAACTCACATCTCCAATCTAAAGCTTGGTTCTGGTTGTGCTAAAACGTGACAATTTCCAAAAGACACTCTTCTGAAATCAGTACTACAACCAATATATGACCCATTTATATTTATACGACCCCATAAATATCCATTTTCCATCAAACCAGTCCCAGATAT
Source organism: Urocolius indicus (assembly GCA_013401255.1). Classification (NCBI taxonomy): domain Eukaryota; kingdom Metazoa; phylum Chordata; class Aves; order Coliiformes; family Coliidae; genus Urocolius; species Urocolius indicus. The sequence continues at coordinate 146,306 of WBNH01007661.1, read as the reverse complement.
TTGCGCCCACACCCATCAGAATAAGATCAGTGTAACTGTATTACATGACATAACAGCTGCCATCTCATCTTCTCCATAATACATTCCTTGTATGGTGCTCTAATAGACACAATTCTTCACTTTGATGACAAATTCTTACAACTCATAAGGAAACCAGACAAGGAAATGTATCACTGTAAGAACCTGACAGTCTTTCCTTGTTACTTTGCTTACCTTTATGGCTTTTAAGCAGCTTTGAAAAGTACTAAGATTCAGGGGCTTCCTCCTCCACAAACTGTCCATTTTCAAGCTGCTATTAGTGGCTTAACATTTTTTTCCTCTTTTATCAGAACATTGATTTCCTAAGGAGAAAAAGTTCAACTATTCCATTAATTTGAATCTAGCAGACACAGCAAACAGCCTTCTAATTCAGAGATTTCTCCTTAATTCTGTCCAATATTTGTAATTATTTGTTATGATTCTCTACAGGTAGTGGTCAGACTAAAATTCTGTAACATTTCCATCATAGAACTGAAGACTGGTTTCACTCAGATCTCAATTGGTGATGAATCTTCAACAAAACAAAGCAGTTCTACCTTTAGCATGGCTCTTGCCACATCGGCTGCTTTCCACAGGATTTGACTCAATCCAGCCAAAGGGACGGTTCTTCCATGTTCTTCCATCAGTCAGCTCCCAGACTGCAGATTTTGAGTCCCAGCTACTTGTTTTGCAACATTTTGTTAAAGCTAAAAGTAGATATTACAGTCACACCTACATCCCCAGTGATAAGCTCTGCTATGCACTACCTGTGAAGAGGCTGGAGTAAGCTACACCAGTGTGACTGATAACAGTTTTCCTTATTTCAATTGACTGCTATAAAATAGCCATTGCAAGACGTTTCCCTTCTTAATTATCCTCCTGCAAAAGCAATGCAGTGACATAGTACCAACAGGAGTGCGTAACAAAGCTATTGGTAATTGGTAATTACTCCTCTCAAGTCAATCTGCTCTCATATTAAGCAAAGGCAGTGCAACAGAATTAAGGACTCAGGAAAAAAAATAGAAGTCATGGATACAATCTGCAAAAATGTGTTAACTGTCTTTTAGAGGATCATAGAGACAGTTGGTTTGGGCAATGGAGAGGAAAAGGGGTCTGATATACCTGGGGGTATGAGTGCTGCATCCCAGAACCTATTATATCATCACACTTCAATTTCATTAAAATAGTCCCTGAAATGTAATAACACAGTGTCCAAGAAAACAAGATTGTCAGTGTCAGTCTAATTACTTCCCAGCTTTGTTACCATATACAATACACCTAAAATGCAACATGATTCTTGCCAATTCCTACACTATTATCCCACCTTTTTTGCTGTAGTTTAGATTATTTGATTTGATTCTGTTACCCTCAAGGGCTGGTTTAATCTAGTTTATCTCCTTGGTTGCTAAGAATCTTACCATGATATATTTTTGTAAGATAAATGAGTTTTCCACCATGGGTATAGTGGAACAGTTTACTCAGAGAGGTTGCAGAGTCTCCCTCCTTGAAAGTTTTCAAGACTTGAGTGGATAAAGTTCTGAGAAAGCCATTCTAATCTCACAGCTGACTGCTTTGAGCAAGAGTCTGAGCTAGGGACCTCCTGAGCCTGAATTATCCTACAATCCTATGAATTTTTATTCACAAAATCTTTATCTCTGTAGGCTCTGTCAAGATCTTTCAGCACTAATAGCTCCTAACAGTCCTCAGGAAAGGAAATGTTAAAAATCTCTATAGGCTGTTTTCACCACTGGAGTGAAGAGGCAGTGTTAGAACTATTATTTTGCAAGGAACTGCAGCTTAGCATTAAAATGAACTGCAGGCCAATAAGAGCAACATGAGCTGTAAGCTCAGGAATAATGTGAGCTTTTCCAGCAAAGATGAGCAAATCAGTTCTATGACAGATACAGGATTTAATCTCTGAATAAACCCACTAATGAAATTTCAGAAGTTTAAGTAAGAAAAAAAATAAATTATATCATTAATTAATTTAATAAAATGTCTAAGTGTGCTAATTCCTGTTTTCCTATGATTTGAAAGGATTTTAGTATTAGTGGGTGACAGAGTGACTATCATGTATGGAATTATTCAGGGGAAGCCTTATGGCACAACACACAAGGCAATTGCCCAAGAGACTTTTGCTATGTCAGGAGTTGGGAAGATATGTTTAAGCACATGGTGTTCATTCATTCATTCATTCATTGTCTAATTCTGTATTTCTCTCTACATTTTTCTCAATTATCTTCTGAGTCTAGCTGCATGACAGGAACCCTTTTGTATCTCTTTGTTTTGGTAGTACTCTTGTTTTCATTCTCTCTTACATAACCAAATATAAATTACATTCTATGAATGCTCCTTCGTTAGTAACTTGGAGCTTGCAATAATCTGCACCACATTTCTTCCAGATGAGAGGCTGTCAGCCTGCTTAAACAAAGCGAAGCCTACTTTCATTTCATATTTGTATTATGACAGCTTTTATAGTCTCATTACAGTAGCCAATTATAAAATCTCAGTCACAGCCAGAACAAGATTTCTCAAGCACAGGTAAAATTGAACCCTGATACTCAAAAGGGTGAGAACTCAGGAAGAAAAAGCTCATTTTTTTTTGTCACCAACAAACGATTTTCTGGTGGCAAACCAGTAGACCAATGAGGATGAAGTGGAGAAGGTGGAAGAGAACTCAGAACTAAGTCAATGGACAAATAATATGGAAAGAGAAAGTCAGAGGATGTTTTGGAGAGATGGTGCTGGAAGTGTTTGTTTTGATTCAGTTGTTTGGGACAAGAGACATCTGGGAATGTTGCAGATGTGGGCTTCTCTCTGCTTTCTTTTCCCTTGATCTCCACTGCAAGCCATGTTCTTCTGAGACCCACAGCTTCCCTTCTCCTGACAGCGACCTTTTCCAAAACATCCTCTGTTTCCCATCTACACATCCTAATCTGCTGTCACTCAAGTGAGGAATAAGGTATGAGCAAGGACCATCCCTACCACCAAGGAAGGGTATGTAAAGAGGCAAGGGAGAGGCCGAAGCAGCTGTGCTAGGAATGCACATTTTTCATTAGAGTGACATCCAGAACTGTGAAGACTGTAAAAACTGCCTCTTGAACCCATTAAAGGGCTTATACTAAAAAGAACAATTACTAGCCACTGAGGCATATTACTGTAACATACAGGCAAAAGATGCAATACTAGCCTCACTCCTGAGAGTCCTGCTTCTTTGTCATGCTCTACTGCTAATCTTAAGCTCCTTTCTGTCCAATTAGTTATATTGCTTGTTTATGTTTGCAGTGTAGCTCATCTATTATCAGATATAGTTACTGAGGAAGGCTTGCACACCAAACTGCACAGAATCACTGTCATTCAAGGTATTTACACCTGTCTGTTGCTGAGTCAAGAGGGAATAGAGTCACTTTAAGATGCACTTTGAAAGGAATGAAATGAGCTCGCTGTTCATCACACATGTTCCTTAATCCACCTTCTCGTTACAGCTACTGCTTTTACTCACCATAAAAAACCCAAAACCAAACAAAAAAGCTCTCAGTTAACAAAATAAAGAGAAGTCAAGCAATAGTCCAAATTATCATTGACAGCTGATTTCACAATTATTATATTAAAAATATACTGGGTTATCACATGGTCTAACCTCTTATTAAAGAAGAGGGAGGGGATAATCTGTTTGTATCTGAGACAAAGATTAGCTATGCTAGGGATCATTTCATGTTGAAAACATTATAGGCCTTCTAAAATGTTTATTATCCCCAGGAGTTCCACTAAGTTGCTGCAAACAGGATATTTACATCCTTTAAAATCACGCAGCTGAACTCAGGCAACAGTTCCATAAATAATCTAATTCTCCAGGTATTAAACATCTGCCAGTAAAAGCTAAGAGCCATTTCTACAGCTCTTATGACCTATTTTCTAGTTCCTGGTCTGCACAGAGTGTACAGTTGCATGTATGATACACCTGCCTCACAATCACCCTCTCAGCTTGTGAAGAGCTGGTCACTGCTTCGAGCAGGTGATGAAAGTTTCTGTCACTCCCCTGAAGCTGGAAATTAAAGCCTTTTGAGAATGTATGTAATATTCATTTTTATGGTGATTTTCAAATTCCAGTACAGAACAACACTATATCCCTGATTTTATATACATATATATATATATATATATATATATATCTATATATATATATATCACAGTGTAAATACTAGGCAACATATACAAATACTGCCTAATCAACTACCAGTGAAGTAAAAGGAAAGGCATTCATAAATGAAATAGAATTTGGATCTATCTCCAGTAAGATCACTGCCAAGTCTACAGATGCCACACTTAGAAACAGATTTTAGAACGTATAAATATATACATTTGCTCTTTCATATTTAATATAAATCCTATGTGTGAGGATTTTGTGTGTGTGCATGCATAAATGTATGTATACATGCATTTCTGCCTGGATAAGAGCAAAGTTTATGATTGCTTCACTTTTGCCTGAAGATGCGATAATGGATTCGTGGAGAAATGATGCAGTTTAATAAGTCAACCTAAGGAACCCCAAAAACTTGTATCTAGCACTGTATCTGGATGCAGCATTTTGGCTTAATGTTTCAGAAGAATGGTTTACAACTTTTCAGTGTGGTTAAAAAGAAACTACATTCAGCCTCTTACAAAGCCAATATCCAAGCATAGGTGAAGATTTCCTTTGCAAACTCTGCACTGTGCTGCACTGGGTAGGAGAGACAGGCATGTGCTACATGAGGACCAACTCATGGTTGCTAAGAACTAAACAGGAGCTGCAGAGGTAGGTTCTTAGCTATTTGCAGTTTGTAAGCTACCTCCATGCATATGACTCCTTTTTCCAGATCACTTAGCTATCCTGTTCACTCATCACACAAAAGAGTTTTTCCTCCAGCCACAGAGGTTTGCCCTGAACTGTGGGTAGGTGAGGATTTTACCATCTGTGCTTCCAGTCTCTTTTGTATGTATGGCATAGATAAAATTATCTACATTTTTTTTTCAGTGTGACTGATATGTTGGGTCTGCATTAAGAGGATTATTTTCATTCAACACTTCCTAAATAGTTGGTGCTCATTTAGTCAGGCTAACCAGTGCAGCAAAGCCCAACAGCAGATCAAAATTCAAACACAGTACTAGTAGTCGTATCCTCCCATAAAAGGTGTTTTCTAATTCTTTTAAGCTTTGGGTACAGGATATGTGACTATCCTCACATTGCATGTCTATATGTAATAGATATATGCTAATTAGTGTGTATTCACTACAACTTCCATGACCAAGCCCTGGGGTAAATATTCTCAAGTGGTGTGATCTGACGGAAAACAAGAGAGAAAAAAGGGCTACAATTACTTTGGAAGGAGAAGCTCACTCCATCTTAAGGTCTCACCTGTCATCATATTTTCTCAGTAATAAAGAAGCCTTTGCATAAACTCACCAGGCACTAACTCCCCACATTTGCCCAGCAGCCACATGGATGTGCCTACCTCCTTTACCAGCAGATACGGCCCTGCAGGAGGCAGTGATGGTGATGGCTCCTTACAAAAACTGCACGGGAAAGTAACAAAGTCATAAAGGGAAATTCCAGGGATCAACTTCAAAGTGAAATCACTGGCAGGATGAAAGCCTCTGAAGTGCCCTGGACTAGACTATAAATAACTGGACTACAGAGCAGAAGTAAGATTTGCAATCCAAAGAGACAATGTAGTGCAGAGCAGTAAGGTATCATTTCATGAAGCCATACAGCATTTTCCCTGGCAACAGAAGAAGGATATCATATATACACCTGATTTCTCCTCTCTTACAGAAATGAAGTAAAGAGCAGCAGAACAAAGTGTCGAAGGAATATGCATCCATAAGATACCCACACTGACAAAGGAAACACCACAGCCAAGGACAGTTCCTTCATGTATATTCAATCCAGAGTGGATGTCTACTTACCACACACCAAGTTGTACAGATTATTTTATTACTGCTGTTTACTTAAGTCTAAGCTCCAGAAAGAATGTTACTAAGCAACTAGTAAGAGTTTCTGTGAGTTAACTAGGCTTCTCCAAAGGTCACATACCTAAAGAAGATGTAAAGTTATAAAACAAACATTGTTCAAAGCTGTATCCTTCTGCTTGATAAAGATTTGTGGCAGTATTTGTTATACTAATATTCTTACTTGCTGTACTGCCCAACGTACCTGAAGAGTCTACTTTACATTGGAAAAACTACACACAAGGCATACTGTGTGAAAGATAACTAAGAGTAAATATCCAGGAGCCTATCAAGCAGCAGGTGGAGGTATGACAGATACCTGCACCTTTATCTGCCACATCATAGACTCCATCTAATTCTTGTTATTTTAATAGTAATGCCAGTATTTTGGATGACAGTTTCACCAAAATAAGGGAGCGAAAAAGAAACTCAAACAAACATAAATGCATTATGTATGATGTAATAGACTAACACAAGATCATTAGAAATTATTTATGATGCAATTTAATTTTCTTATTAAAGTAATAAAGGAAAAAATAGCTGGACTCTGACATAAGCTATGAAGAAACAAAACAACACAAAACAAACTCAAAAGCCACCAAAACAGTGTAAGAAATGTGAGCTTTCTGCTCTTGGCATAATCCAGAATGCTCATTATGAGTAAGGTTTCCTATTTACTCTGGCACTGGGTTAAGAAAGATTTTGACAGACTAGTTCTAGGGAAACAGAGAATTTCACTTGGTACCATCAACAAAATAATCTATAATAAACACCAGCTGCAACTGTCAAGAATCACTATGTTAAATATGCTGTACAGAGTTAGTTTTTGCAACACTGAACATACAATCTCAAACAAAACCCAGTAGCCAAAAAAATTCTAAGAGCCATGGATCCTACAGGCATGAGCAGATAATCAGTCCTGTGCTGCACTGTACAGAAATATAAGATTGTAGCTCTGTAATGCAACAGTAAGGATGTTTCTTTATAGCACAAGAAGTAGCATTTACAGCGTTTGACCTGAGGAGGCTCTATTAACTTACAGTGAGCAAAGTTCTATCTTCTTAAGCAGTGGGAATCAAACAAGAAATGTTTCCTTTGCTAACAGTTTTGAGATCTTTCCAACCAACTCTACCAAAAAAAAAAAAATCCATCTTTTATATCTTTTTCACAAGGCTGTGGGCCTGAAGTTTGTTACTGTTTTCTCCATTTTTCCTTTTTTAGTGCTATTTCTCACTTTCTCCTCACACACAGTTCCAGCACTCCAATCCAAGTCCTTTATTCCTGAAATTAACAGATCAAGGAGCTGCCCTTTGGCTGTAGAGCTAGTTACTAGTTCTACCTCTCATGAGACATTTTTCCAAGTCCCTAATGCTTCAGATTTCTATTAAGAAATTACTTCTGCAGCCATTTACTGGGTTTGTTTATGCACATGAAAAACCACTGTTACCACACTGATTTCAATACATTTCTCCCTCCAACAGAAATTAGATTTGCTTCAGCAGCCCAACAGGCTATTATGTTGGTAAAGATTTACTAAAAAGGGCAGAATATTCAAGACTATTTGTACACTGGTTATGGAGAGCAGGAAGGGGAGTGATCATTACATGCTCAAACCACAAAACAGATGACTGGATTCAGATCTTTAACTTGCCAACCTGCTCTCATCAACTGTGCTTTCAGCAGGGGGTTGGACTGACAATCTCCAGGAGCATCTGCCAATCCCAGCTGTTTTATGGCATAGCACTGCACAAAACTCTTACCATGAAGTTATAAGCTGTACTTGGCACAAAAGTGCACAGGTAGTGGGGTCTACTATATTTTACAGTCTCTGGTTTATCAGCTACATCAGAGTATATTTCTTCCTCTTAATTCTCTTTTTATGAAGGAAAACAAGCAATTGCAAGAATTTTATTTTGGTCATTAATTTCCATCTTTTGTTGAGATTCAAAATGGTTCCTCAAGTTATTTCAGCATTCTTCTTCTTTCTTGGATTTCTTGATCAGTGTTTTGTTAATGAGCCGTTCAGCATCTCTAAGTTTCCTGCATGTTACTTGCAACCCAGAAGATCACACTAAGCAAATCAGTCATGAACTATGTACCCTGACTCTCTTCCCGTAGTCTTTCCCAATCCTTGTATTGCCTCAAAGACCTACAATTCTTTCAACTACTCTTCTAAAATACGTGAAAATGTAGTAGCCTGTTTTTACCCAATCTTACTTGGCTGCCAAAACAGAAAGATGAAGTGCTAAACTACTCAAAACTTACCAGTAACAAACACATCAAATATTCATCCCACTCCTACATACTCCTTCATTAATGAGCCAGCAAGACAGAATCAAGGACTGCCTCATGTGGCTTACAATCTTACAGTGGTTTATACCTGATCTGGGTTGAACATTCATTATATTTGTGAAGCCACTTGGCATATTTAAAAACATTGAAAAAGACATAATCAGATAAATATTTTCACAATGAATTAAGAAAGACCAATCAAAGACTTGAAAAGCTTCTCAGACCCATCAATATGAAAGGATTTTCAAAATGGGCAAATCACAGTGGTAAGTTAAAATATATTTTGCAATTATTACACATGAACCACCATGGAAATCAACAAAGATGTGCATTGTATAACTTTCGTCATATGAAAAAGTACCTTGTCATCTTGCTCCAGAAAACGAGAGAAGCCAAAAGATGTAGCAGAAATTAAACCCATTCAACTAAGTTAAACTCAGAAGGACAAATTTTCATGATCATTTCAGGAGCACAATTCCCATGAAGTTAAATGGAAATGCATTGGTTCAGCTTAGCAGAACTTGGCACAGCAAGCAGTTTTTTACTGTTCGTTCTGAGCACCAGCCCACGAAATGTTGCCTAACTTCCATATGGCTGCATCTTAAGCAAGATTACGCAGTTCTTTTACATGTTAACTTTTGACTCTACATATTTCATTCGTAGCACGTCATGAGTTAGACTGTATTCTCTGTGTCTTTTTCTGGGCATTTGTGTTTCATTCTGTCTTTATGTTCTCTCTCAACAACGTCCAAAAGTTAGGATTGGATCTAACGTTATCTTTCTACAACAGGGTATATTCAACAGATTTTGGACCAATCTCTTGCTATTAAGTTTGCAAAATAGGAAGTTTTATCAATTTGCAACACATAAATAATTGGCAATTCCATTTGGTTTTCGTCAAGAAGCTCAGGTTAGGATACACAGGCAAATGTAGAATTCAAGTTAATCAAAAGCAGACCTGTAAATATAGTTGTAAACTGAAGTCACTTTAGCAGGCCTTACTTGGGCAAACAGTAGTAATCCTTTTACAGAAACATAAAGTTTTGCACAGGCTTCAGCACTAAGGTGAAGTATGGCTAGGCACACAGAAAGAGAAATAACACACAGCATGACCTAAGCACTGACACAAATTTGCACTAAACTGTCCACGAGTCTGAGAGCAGGCTTCCCCACTGGGACATCAGCACATGGAGAACAATGACTGTGAAAGGTGTAGTTATAGGTATATATGACACAAAGATTATCTACAAGGTAAGCAAGCAGCCAGGAGGAGTCATGTAGCATTTTCCTCACATAGAGGAAAGATAACTACGTGCAGTCTTTCAAGCAAGAGATTGATTAAACACAACAGGAAATTAGAAATGTGTCTCCCTGAAAAACGTGAAGCAGTAAAAATTGCCTTGAGAGACACAACCATCTCCTCACTTATCAGTACTATGATTATTCTCCTGTCAATTCTAGAAATGGAGGAACAACTAGACTGCCTAACCAGTGATTCATATTCCCAGCATATGGTACGATTCTTTCACTCAGTACTGATCTCATCATGTAACCTTAGCTGTCTTCACCTAGGGGACATGGCAAGTAATTCATTGACTTAATTTAGCTTTATGTAAAGTAGGGAAATTATATGAAAGCAAATTAAAAATAAGCATAAAAAGCAGCAAGAATATCTTTGCTACTTTGCTTGTTCACTTTACTGGCTTAGCCATAGGGATATGTTGATTCTTCTTTTGTACCGGGATTTATTTTCTCTATAAAGTACTTTACAAGGTTCACTTGAAAAAGCTCAACAGAAGGAGATTTCAAAAATATGTTAATTGAATGTTGACAGGAATCTCTGTGGACGCCCACAGAAGCAAGATACTCGGGAAATGTCTGTTCAGATCTCCAAATTTGTGCAGGAAAACTAATTTTAATCACATATTTCTGGATTTATTTTTATGAATCAATGCCACATCAATCTTCTATGGCCTTTTATTCCAAATTGTTATGTATGGAGCCCTGCCAGAAAGGAATTCACAGCCCTAGCAAGCTGTTGCATGAGCCTGAGTTAATGCATGTAAAAAATACTGCTTAATGGTTTCTTAGTTTTTAGGAAAGGACTATGAAGATAAGTTATAGTCACCCCCTGTGTGGCTTTTTTCTTGTTTTGATCCTACTAGCTACATTAACGCTCAGTTTCAACAGGCTTCCCTTCTTGTAGAAGGGACTTCATTAGAGGTGTTTAAGAACAGAAACTACCTTGTCCCCCTTTAGTTTAAAATAGTAGTCATTCCAGGGGATGGTTGGACTATCTTCAAAGAAATCTGATAAGATACTGCTAGCAAGCAGCACAGAAAAAAACCCAAACACATACATGTACTGTGCTTCTTCACCTAGATGCACCCAAAAAGCCAAATTTTGAACCTATCTCTATCTGATCTTGTCAGCTAACACATGCATTGCCAATAGAAACGACGAACAATGATGCAGAATGTAATTTCCACCATGATCAACACTGCACTGTAGTATTAAAGACTTTAATTACTTATTCTTTTTCCATAGGATCTATATAACGAGCATTAAATATGCTCACTTTATAAGCACATACATTTTTCAGTGAAGACAGGCAAGTATTGATATACTCTTACTTACCAAACCACTAACACTTCTGTAATAAAAAGGGTGTGTCCAGCTCTCTCATTGTTCAGCAGTTATAAACTGTGTCATCCTACTATCAAATCACCAATAGAGGCTCCATCTTATCAAATGTTCTGTAACCTGGACTTCTAACAATATCACTAGCAGTTGAACTGATTTACATTCAGAGAGAAGGGCTTCATATTCCAATCTTCATAAGGGAAGCACAAATATAATACAAGCATCAATTTAAAAAACATACTCTGGTAAGAATAAAGGAGTAAGAGGCAAATAGAAGATTTACAAATCCACTACAGATTGCAAATACAGTTCGTTTGGTACAAATGATGATTTGCAACGCCCTAGCAATTACTATCTTGGCTAAAAACAAACTGGAAATCTCAGTCACAGGGAGGTTTGCCTAAGGAAAAGCTGCATGTTTGGGACTAACCAGTAAGCTGGCAAAAGGAACGAATACTTGCTGACATGACAAAATGTTTTTTGTCAAAGCTCTGGAATCTATAGCATCGCAGCTTGAACAACAAAAGCTCTGTGGGCCTCTACCAAAGCCAAAAGTAATTAAGTGTACTTACATGTACTCCCTGTGTGCAGAATGCACAGCAGCTGCGTTGCTGTAACGCCACAAAACTATCGCCGACGACAAAACATCCAGGGTAGCATCAAACTGAAAGAGATACAGAGTCAATTGTTTTCTGGGCCATTAAATGTGCCCTGTACTAACAGTAATGCTTTTATTATCCTTCTGCACAGTCACAAAGCAGCTTCAAATAAATCATTTTAATGAAAGCAGGATTTACATTTGTTAAATTGATCCTCACATTTTGGCCATGTATTATTGCATAATGATACACTTCAGAGCTCAGGATGTCAACCAGAGATTAAAAATAGGAAGTTTTTAATCCCATCACCTGCAGAGAAGTTAAGAAAAAAAACCCATCATCACAATCTGCCACTGTGGCACTACAAGAGTTAAAATACTAATATGATTCTTATAGGAAGACTCTAAAAAAAGGATTTAAAAAATGACTGTCAAGCATTCTTTTTTCCTGCAAAGTCACTAATTTTTCTGCTATAGGAGGTTGTGTTTCAAACCAAACAAATACTAACTTTCTTTCAAAATCGCAGTTTCATATTGTTCCATGCTATCAGCAAAACTGCCACGTTTCTCCTTCCAGTTAACAAAGACATAATGTCAGGTAACACCAAAAAGCAGGCTTGTCCCACTGTAAGAACTTTCATCCTTAAGTCAAACTTTGTATGGAGTCAATCTAACTTTCAAATTTGAAAGCAAAAGACAAATTATTGGAAGTGAGTCATTTTGCTTGTCATTAGCAATTTTTTGCTCTGCCACTAATCAGGAAAGACACAGTAACTACTAGAGAGGAAAGCTGTCATCTCAAAGTCAATGGGAGTTGATGGAACTCTAGAATTTGGCTCAAGTACAACAGCAGAAGAGATTAAGCTGAGGGATTCTGTAGAAGAAAATCATATCTGGTGGATATTATCTATCAATGATGAGATATAAGTATTGATGTTAAGTTCAATACAAGACTTGGTAGTCAGAAAGTGAAAAAGTATGCTGAAAGCATCTTTACTGTCCTTTTCATGGTATGACTTCAACAATCCATCGTTGACTTTTCACACCTTGCCATGAACTTAGAGTAAGAAAAAAAATCCAGTCTTTCATTTCAGAAAGAGCTCATTAAAATATGACAGGGAATATTTAAATTGTATCTGTACTTACAGCAAATCCAAATGATGACGCACTGTATCTCATTACGGAGACAGCTAAAGGAAAGAAAATACTATTTAGAATCATTTGAAATCCTTTTTGTATCCTTACAAAACTAGATTCACCCAGCTCCCACTCAAACAACCTGACTGACACTTAAAAAAGGTCTTCAAGAAAGGCCTTGTGCTGCAGGAAGCAGTTAGGTCACTCAAGAGATATTTTTCCTTCTTCCAAAACTGTAATGCTGCAGAACTCATCACAGTATTCAGGAACAGTCTGTTTATGAAACATGCTGCTGTTTTGAGTAAAAAAATTCCACAATTTCAAGCTTTCTGAAAACTTTGTGTCTCAAAGTGCTCCTTGCTCCACCTAGGCACAAAAGTTCACCTGAACTGGCTGACAGAAAATGGTGCAGTTCCACCCACACCTCCTGACCACCATTTTTTGACAAAAAAACTAAGGGTATTTCACACAGCTCCAAGAAATGCTCCAAATTCCATCAGATCAGTGATTACCAATGGAAAAAGCACTAGTGGGAAAAATTTGTACCAACTTTGCCTCTAAAAAACAAACAAGATTTTAACAACAGCCTAATGTCTCCGTGTGTCCTCATTCCATCACTTCACAGTTCCCCCTTCTAGGAGGCATTGTGCTGCTTTCAGTAGCCCAGAGGAACAAAAGGGAAGGAGCAAGGAGCAATGGAAGAGGCTGTCATCTGGAGATGTGACTGCATCGAACTGCAACTCTCACAGGCCAACAGCAGCACTATGGCTATGTCGAGCTCGTAAGCACCAAGCAGCAACAGCTCTCTTGCTGCATTTTGTAGCCTGTCAAGTGGTAACAGGACTAACTGAACCCGTGTTCCTGGAATCAAGGACAACAAGAAGGGCTTCTTCAAATACACTGCGGACAAAACTAACACTAGAGGCAATGTAGGCTCACTGTTGAATGAGGTGGGTGCCCTGGTGACCAAGGATACAGAGAAAGCAGTTACTGAATGCCTTCTTTGCCTCTGTCTATACCACTGGATACTGGCCTCAGGAGACCCAGACTCCAGAGAAAGTCAGGTTAAAGTCAGGAGTTTTGTTTGGTTGATGAAGACTGGGTTAAGGATCAGTTGAGCAGTCTGGAAGTGTACAAATCCATGGGCTCTGAGGACATGCACCCGTGGGTGCTGAGGGAGCTGACTCTAGATGATCTTTCAAGGTCCCTTCCAACCCTTCAGATTCTGTGATTCTATGAGTAAAACACACAGCGCTCTCATTCCAAGGGAGGGCTTAGAATAAAGCAGAAAAGGCTTAATTTCGCTACTGTTTTATGAACAGGGATCAGGTAGCTTACTAAGAAAAAAAAATGCAGACTCATCAGTGATTTTGTCAATCTTAGTCTGACAGAACAATATCTGATTTTCAGTATTCCAGTATTCATTAGAACAGCTTGGCAGAACAGAGCTGCTATGGTTTGACTGTTCTTTTCAGTAACAGCAAGCTGCAGCTCTGTGTCACTTATCTGGATAAACAAATTAAAATCATGGGAAAAATAACCCTTTTCTTACTAAGATCTAAGCTTTGGCCACAAGAAAAATCATGAAGTTCATTTCCAGAATCTCATTTTGTCAAAGTTGAAAAATACTGAAACAGTTAGTATGAAGTTGCATCACTCTCACATTGTTAAATCATCATTTCCCACATTTCATCACCTAGGTGGGAAAAAAGAGGCTTTATTTCTTAGTCAGACTTGCCAGGCAACAGCTACACTTGACAAGCTGACGCTAGTTTGCAGTGATCCAGCTGCAAATTTGAACTCTTCACTGCATAATAATACATTATTGATTGAATTTGCACAGTATGACTCCTTAGAGGCACACAGTTTCAAAAACTGCAGAAGATGCATAAAAAAAAAAAATATGGCCATTCACAGGTACACACCAGCTTGCAATGTTCCTGTCGTCACTGCTTTCATATGATGCAGCTCAAATCCACACTTTTACTCCTACTTCTAGTCTGCCTCTATAGTGGAATTAACTCCTCAGTTTTTACTAAATTAACAGCTTTTTCCCCACCTTAATCCAGACTTAAAACAAAGTAAATGTGTGGTTCTCTCAAAAATTAATATCTAATTTCTACAGGTGACAAAGTGCACACAGGTAGCTACACCTTAAGAAGAATGTTTTAGGGGACACAATTGGTGTATTTAAAGCCTAAGATCTTTAGAGTGAGAACTGTCTTTATTTTTATGTCTTCTGTCACAGACAATATCCACAGCACTAAGAGATCCACAGAATCTTAAGGACTGGAAGACACCTCGAAAGATCATCCAGTCCAAGCCCCCTGCCAGAGCAGGACCACCTAGAGTAGGTCACACAGGAACTCACCCAGGTGGGTTTGGAATGTCTCCGGAGGAGAAGACTTCACAACCCATCTGGGCAGCCCTTTCCCCTCACAGGAAGAAGTTTTTCCTTGTGTTTCTTTGGAACCTCTTATGTTCCAGATTGTACCCGTTGCCCCTTGTCCTATCACTGGACATCACTGAGAACAGCCTGGCTCCAGCCTCCGTATACCCACCCGTTACATATTACTAAACATTAATCGGGTCACCCCTCAGTCTCCTCCAAGCTGAAGAGTCCCAGCTCCCTCAGCCTTTCATCAGAAGGGAGATGCTCCACTCCATCATCTTTGTGGCCCTGCACTGAACTCTCCCCAGCAGCTCCCTGTCCTCTTGAACTGAAGGCCCATAAATGGACAAAATATTCCAGATGTGGTCTCATGAGGGCAGAGCAGAGGGGGAGGAGAATCTCTCTTGACCTACTGCCCACAGCCCATCTAATACATCCCAGGATGCCATTGGCCTTCTTGGCCACGAGGGCACTTGTTTGGCCTGAGCTACCTAAAACAGTAATGACAAGCAAGTATGAATCAACAGTGTCACAAGTCTGCTTAGACCTTTTTGCTATCTAGTAAACACAACTGGAAGAAAGACCTTGCAAGGAATGATATCACACAATACTAATTTGTGGCAGTAAGTTGCCTTAAGAAAAGTAGTAATGACCATTTAAGCACTGGAAAGATATATTTTTATGTTAGTTATTTGCATAATGGTTTTCCAGTGAGGAAAACAACCCATCAGTCTTTCTTTCAGAGTGAAGTAACGTTAAAGTGCCTTCAGCCCTGACTTAAGCACGTTAATACTTCTAGCAGACAAGTACAGACATAAAACTCAGTAAGTCACCTCAGCTTAAATGGGTTGTTTGTCCATGAGTCTGGGTTCTATGGCAGAGAAAGCAATTGTAGTATCAACTGATGGACTATCAGTCAATATGGGTTTTTACTTTTAGGGAAGTCCTTCTTCACATCCAAGAACGTGAGACCTTTGGGCAAAGGAATAACCAGTGGTCCTTTTGCCTCCAGTATCACCCTCATGCTCACACACAAAGAGCACTGCAGAAATGAATCACAAACCTTTTGCTGAACTCTCACCTCCCTTCCTCTCAATACACATTTTCAGTTATTTCCAGAGATTCCTAATCTCCATATTGAATCAGTACAATGGTGGGAAAGAAGCAACGAGGCAAAAATAGAGAAGGCAGCTTAAAAATCCCGTGGAGCCACTGTATACATTTAGTAGCTACACAGCCAAGACAGTGGGAGCCTGCTTTTAGCTATTTTATTGGCTAAATTGGACAGTATTTTATTACTTCTGCAATAAAACAGATAATCCTAATGCATTTTCCTGACATTTGTAAACGGAACTTGCAAGCAGTCAGAAACTAAAAATAGAGCCAGCACAGTAAGCCACAAATCTACCGCTGCCTGCACCGGAACAGCCATTTGTGAATCTGCCAACCTACAGGTCAAATTTTGCTGTAATTTCTTCATTTCTTCCACAAAGTGTTTCCAAATATAGAAAAATACCCCATTTCCCACATATCCTACCCTCAGATAAGGTTTTTATCTGTTTTCATTTTTTCTGCCTCAGAAAAACTATAGCACTACAAAATCATTCTAATTTAACTCTTCAGCCATCTAATCTTGCTTCAACCTCTGCCATGTTTAATCCATCTAAAACATCTTCCTTCTTCTTGGAGAGCCAGGACCCTGCAGTGACCCTGAACCCCTCATTTCCTTGTCTGCATTGGGAGAGCACCCTCGTACCTTTTAGAACAAATGTAGGAGGCAAGAAATAGGACAGGAAATTAACTCTGCCTCCAGTTCTCTCCAACAGAAAACTTTGGTATGAGTCTGGCTACAAATGAGAGATGGTACATACAAAAAGATCATCCATCTGTCATAAAAATCACCTCTTAACTACTCAAGAGAAACCTATTGCAATGGTCCAATCTTTAGCTGCTGCAGGCTTCCATAACTGTGTTTACTTCAGTAGAGTACAACCGTGTATATTAATAGATTTTCTTAATTTTTTACTACAGAAACAGCAGCATCTCAGAGCTTTGTGCAAAAGTTTTCCTTTGAGTTTAATCTAAACGATTCTTTTCAGTTTGCTGATATGTAAGCAAAAAAAAAATTACTGTTATCATTTCTGACTTAAGGATTTTCTATCCTGTATAATCCATTGTTCAATGTTTCAATTTCAGAATGTTTTTAAAACCTATTGTTAGTGGTTCTTGCAAAAAATTAAACATCTAGCCTCCCTAAATTCTTATTGTTTACATGTTTTAGAATTAGATTTGTCTTGTGGCTGCATCAATGTCTGGTGGTAAAAGATCAGGAGACTTCCTTGTCAGGGATTAAATATTCACAGCATTGGCTTCACACAGAGAGCATGGAAGTGGTTTTCCCAGACTGATTATTCATTATACCAAGGTCTTCACCAATAGTAGCAATCTCAAAGAACACCACAACAGTCCAGCCCTAAAGCTTACTTCATTTCCTGATTCACTTCTATTTAATTTGCTTTCATCTTCCCGTTTACTACTGAAAAAGCACCCCTGTCTCAACTAACAGACTGGGCAAGCAAGCATGACTGCACAATCCCAAACTATCCTACTGCAAAAACCAAGGTATAACTGATCAAATGATGGAAACAGAAATTCACATGGAAAAAACAGCGAATCAGCTTTCTCTACAACACACAGGAGACAGTCCCCAAGAACATACCAGTGACAACAAAAAAGACCAAGCAAACACTGAATGATAGAGACATACACATCCTGAAAGTAAATCTGTTCCTGAATGGAGAAAAAAAAAAGATGCTTGGGCTCCCTTTCAACAGCTACTGATATATCTTGTGTGTAACAACAAGTTTTTACTACCATCCTTCAGTGAGTGTAATGCTAAAAAATGGTCACCTAAATATACCAAAGCAGTCAATTTTGTACGTCACTCTTCCCAGCAGAGCTAGAGATGAGCACAAGAAACCATTTGTTTAGGGGAAGCTTTTTGTAAAACCAGAAAAAGGAGATCACTCCAATAAAGCAGAGTTAACAAGCAATTTCCAAGGCTGCTCAAAAGTCCATGCAGGGGTAACACTGCAGTGCGTAGAAGCCCTGTGTCGAGCAGCACGCTGCAATGCCAGTGTTCTGGGAGAAGACAGGACCCCTCCTGTCCAGCATCCCACTGCTTCACACACTCTCGTGCTTCCTTTCTCAGCTGCCAACCTTCTGTTTTCAAACAAGAGCATCTCTAAAAATGAATGCACGTAAACCAGAGAAAAGGAGGAGTGGTATTTTTGTTTGGGCTTTCCAGGGGGCAGGATCTAAAAAAAGACCCATATGTTACAGCTCCAGTTGAGTTTAGCTGGGATACTAAATGCATGCATTTATATTTAAGAACAGGAATAATAAAACTTCAAGGTCTGTAAGAAACATACCAGTTTTCCTTCCAGGTGCGTGTTTTAATCTGTTATATTTCAAATGGGGTCACCTGAAGCACTCAAAATAACTCAGTGCAATGACATTAAAGCACATTGTTTTTTAATGAATCTATGTATTATTGATGCTCCAACTCCAAATATAACATCTGAAGTGGTCTAAAGTGTTGCAAATGCCCATATCTGCACATTTAACAGGGAAGCCTTTACAGCTTTACCTACAATCCATAGGCTTTGTAATGTTGAGACTCAAACTAGCTTCCAAAACAAAAGCCACAAGCAACCACAAAAGTGATTTCAGACACATTAAACAGCAGTTTCTAAAGCCCTGTGGCCAAGATTTGTAACTCACTGTATCCAAATGAAGGTTGGCTAGATTTAATGAGCTAAGAGACTCTCTAAAGGCAAAATTTCTCCCATTTTTTGTGTTTTACTGCCTGGAGGCAAAGCTAGCAGAGAAGTACTCAGATACTACACAGTATAAAGAATTTATTCTTGGGAGTTTGTCCAGTTGCTTTAAAACAGGTTTTACCCAAGTTAACAGAATAAACGAGAACATTGAAGTGAAAGCTTGTAAATGCTTATCTGACTTAAATGGGTTTCTGGAAGCTTCACAGAGATCCATCAAACTTATATTTTACATATGTATCCCTAAACCTGTAACAGCTTGGACATATGCTAGAAGTTTTTACCAGTCCTTTGGATTGTTAATAAAAGAATTGAAATACTCTTATTATTCTGTGATTCTGGTAAGTTCCTGTCATTCGGTCACATTAGAAAGATGGAGATATCCTTTCAAATGGCTAATTAAAGAATGGTATCGTGGCGTAAGTGACAGCGCAGATTTATTAACATCAAATTTACATGCAAGGATTCAGGCTAACTGTAGCACAATCAACAATAAATACATGAATATCGTTGGTTGTGCTGTTTATTAGCATATCTATTTAAAAAAAAGTACTGTTAATTAGCTTTTATTTGAAACATAAGCACATTTAAGAGAACATAACCAGTGAGAATTGCATCCCATCTACCCTGGACATGGTCTCCATTACAGTAAAGACAACTAGTGGTTAAATTTTTAAAAGATGCCTAACTTGAAATTTGCCAAATTTAGACCAAATTAAATATATCAGAAATGTCTAAAGACCAAACCTCTAGATTCAGGGCTTTGGGGTTGGGTTTTTTGTTTTCCTTATTTTTATGCTACTGCTTCAAACTTGACTTGATTGTGAGTTGTATTTTCAACAGCTGTGGTATTTCAGGCATCAAAGAGCATTACAACAAATCATCAATGCTGTTGTTAGAAAAAAAATCCAAGCAAGTCAAGTTTGAAAGTACTTTTAAGAAACATAATATACTTCCACATTTGAGGGTGTTATACACAGGGAAAAGCATTTTCTCCTACAAAAGCATGTAGCAATTCTGCAAAGAGAGCAGACATCATGAATATCTTATCTATTTCAATAAACTGTTTAGTATTATCACCTTCCTTTTATGACATTTCACCTTCTCAAAGCACTGTCTTAACTATTAGAAATACAAACTTCAACTATGGAAAATGGTAACTCAATTAGCAATGATCTGAATGATCTTTATGGCATTCCCAAAGCTTATCAGTTGTAAGAGATTCTATTTTTATACTAGAAGTATCTCAACCGACTTCTGAAAATCAAAGCAGACTTGCTGTTACACAGAAATACAGCAGCAGCAAGTGCTGAAAAAGCATTCGTCTTGAAAACAATTGTCCTTTAACTTGCATTAGTGTAATGTAGTTACAGTTATTGAAAATTATGTGACTCGTGCACCCCCATCAAGCTCAATTTTGTCCTGCTGAAATCTCCAGAACACAAATGCAGTAAGATTCATAAATGCAAAGGTGGCTATTTTAAGCATCCTGCATTTTAGTGACATTTGAAAGGGTCTAAATTTGGAACACAGAATACTGAGTCCATACGAAATTGCCAGTTGGACACACAGTAGTGAAGACATCCAAAGTAATGATGAATTAGAGCTCTTAAAAGCTACATTCAGCTTCAGGTACTGACACTTCTTTTGTAAAAAAAAACTCCAAATTTCTAGTGAAATAATTTATCTCCATTCGATTTTTTTTGCAAAGCTTATACAAATACAACAGGAAATCTGTCAGTAGAGATGGAGGTAAAATAAGATGTTGGCTTGGCACTTTCCTTGGTTTTTTTTGTCTGGTTCCTCCCCCAAGTAACAGGTGGTTCAGTCCTGTACTTCTGTTCTTGAGGAGGATAAAAAGAATTAGAATAAATTCTCTTCACACACACATTTCTGATTTAGAAATTTAAGACTGCTACACTGTCTGCTACCAGCCAGTATGACCACGACTGAACAGATCCTGGGACATGGTGGAGTTGTTCTTTATGTGAGTGAGCAACTGGGATGTATTGAGTCCAGCCTAGGAGAGTTGAAAGTTTTTGGGTGAAGATTAAGGGGCAGGCTAATAGAGATGATACAGTGGTGGGAGTTTATTACAGACTACCTGATCAGGAAGAGGAAGGTGATGACGCCTTCTACAGACAGCTGAAAGCACCCTCTCTATCACAGGCCCTGGTTCTCATGGTGGACTTCAACTGCCCTGATATTTGCTGGCAAAGTTACACAGCTAAGTTCAGGAGGAACCTTCAGTGCATTGATGACAACTCCCTGACACATCAGGTTGAGATGACTGAAAATGTTACCTTGTTTATTCAGTTAAACAAAACTGGCAGACTTTATCACCTGTTTCCACATACTGAATCATGGAATCATGGGATCAAAGTGACATTTAACTAACATATCTATCTCTATTAGGGAAGCTACAAGGTAATTAAGTAGTCTAGGTACCTGCAAGTAAAATGTATTGATAAGGGGGGAAATGGCAAGCTTGTATATTGCTGTTCACTGCATGTAAGCAAACTGATGAACATCCTGACTTCTACTCCAGTCAACAGAACTCTGGGGGTCAAAAGAGGTTGGTTCACAAACAAATGATGAATCTAGGACCTAAGATATATAAAGTATTTACTTGAGTTCTCTAAGGACAGAAGAAGTGATGTTTGTTGCTTGTTTCTAATAAAGGTCGTTTTGCAAGCCCAAAAGAAAAGGTAGGAAGACATGAAAATATAAATCTTTAACACAGATGCTTTCTACAGCTGTTATTTTACAAAAGCTATCCACTCAAGCTTTGTTTTAGCATTATCTTCAATGGAAGATATGTTGTTTCATTATTGGATAATAATTTCACTCTTTTCTAATCCCGAATACACTTTAAAGTGTGCAAGCCTAGAAGACTCTTCATTTACTTGATCTTCTTTGCTCATGCTTTTTTAACTAAAAGGTATTTTATGTGTTTTAGTAGCAGGATTTCAGCTCAACAACCTAGAAGACTCTTGGTTTAATTCTCATACAGCTGCTGAAATGTAAAGAAATCTTGAAGTCTCAACTGGCAGGAGAGTTGGACTAGATCATCTTTCGAGGTTCTTTGCAACACTTAAGATTCTGTGATTATTAATGTTCCTTTAAAACAGATCACCAAGCAATGAAAACTCACCCTTCTTACACGAATTTAATTAAACATCCCAGTTCTGCACACAGACAATACTGCTAAATAAATCAAAGGTCAGGAAGGAAAAAACAAGTAAATCCTCTGTGTTATCATTTTTATCTTTCTAGGATGAAATATGACCAGACCTTCCAAGGAGAAAAGCAACTGCCTGATAGCTCTCTGCTGAATTCAACCATAGGAGGGAATTGCTACCTTTCAGACAAATCTCTTCCTCAGACAAGTGCTAATCTTAACAATCTATTGCTAAGGGCTGCAATAAAGAAGCCTGTCATCAATCCTACTTCAGTGTTGTACTATGGAGATGCTCTGCTAGCAAGGAGGACACAGACATACTGTACACACAAAACAGCACTACAGTCAGGCTTAGCATACCTACAACTCAAGAGCAAACTCAATACATTAAGTCAGCAGTGGGCTCTAAGCAATTAAGTAAAAATCACAATGAAATACGAGTCTTGATAATGAAATTCCTTTATTCTGTGGTTTTTAATTAAGCTTTGGGAGTAGCTTTTTTAATTCTCAATAAACGTTCTTGGAAGCACATTGCTGATAGTTTAAAAAATTTTGGAAAACTATTAGAGATTTCTTTCAGTTGTACAGTCTTGATAAGAGGTAGGAGTAGGAAACCCTACTCAGCAATTCAGAAGACCAGAAAGAGTGCAAGGATGCAGAGTTATAGAAGTAAAAGAAAACACAGTGAATGATTGACACGTCACTCTACATTGTATCTGTCCAATTTCAGAGTAACTGTTTTGACTGGCCTCCTGCTAATTCCTATCAAAGTAACATAAAACTTCCCATACTACCTCTGTGAGATGTCCTTAATTTATTTGGTCAAAAAAAAAATAGTCAAGATAACATCAGAAAAAAAAAGTGATAAGACAGCAAGATACATTGTTATGTTACAAGTTGCACATTGCTATTTACAACATGTAATGGTGTCAATAAAACTCAAACTACATCAGTTATTTTTTTTTGTCTTGCACAGGTGTTACTCCAAGGAGGAAACTCTTCAAAAGTGCTAGAAATATTCACAGGATAAAATCCTTTATGTCAAGCAGCACATACTTCTCCTTTTAACATAAAAAAAGAATTGTGCTGTTGCTGTTTTGTTGTTTGAGATTTTTTTTCTCTTACACAGGCTTATTGTTAGCATGAAAAGCTTCAAAACTAAGAATAATATTTCTATATTTCAGTGTACAGGGAATGTTTAAATTGTGGCTGACATGTACCTGACTTTCCATCAAAATGACTTTTCAGTGGAAGAACCTCAGCACCATGGAGTCATCTAAAATACCCTGACTTAATTTTTCTGAAATGATAGGCATGGTCTCTGAAAATCCAATCTCAACTTTTCTGCCAGCAGCACTTCTGAAAAAGGAACGAACTTTAAAAGACCTAACATGGCTTCTACAGTCATGACACCAACAGTTCTAAAAGTTTTTGTTGGCAATGATACATTCATTAAAATATTGCTTCAGATTATTGAAAGTAAAAATAACCAAACACAAACATTTTATCATCCTTAAATACTCATCTGCTCTGCTTTCAGAGACCAGCCAGCATTTAGTCATTCTGTGGCTCCATGAATATTTGCATTTGTATATCATGGTGAGCATGTTTGCTTATTTATAAAACCAGAAACCTAACATTTCTAACATTAGAATAATGAGCCTGTATTTAAAAAAATCCAGTGATCTGAATTTGTAGTCACCAATCCTGATCCATGAATCTGACATTAATTTACTAGAACTGGCAGGTTCTGCAATGGCTGAGAATTGTTACAACTTGTGAAGCTTTTCATATTGGCCAAATAAGTCTTACTTGCTATTGCTATTGTGCTGGATTTACTGCTTTCCTTCCCTGGTGAGGAAAGGCTTTGAACTTTCTTGGCCTGATGCACCAATACATTATCAGTCTGATTCCCTCAATGACACAAATAGCACTGTCTCCAGTGATTTCAGCTGCCTGCTGAAGATGTTCATTTTGCAAAGCCTTCCAAGCCAAAATAGATATCTCATATTCAATTACAGCTCTAATTATGTTAACTTCCTCACTGCTTTTGATGACCTCTCAGCCTCCCTCCAGGTAAGTCACCCCTCTAAAGTGTATAAATTATTACATTGTTTTCCCTGCATTGCTCTCTCTTGCCTCCTCTTCCCAGATGGTCAAAGCCACATTACAATGTTACGCATGCTTCACAGTGAACAGAAAAGAAATTGCAGCAAGTTCATTCAGCCACTTTAAGAGAAAAATCAAGAACAAAAGCAACAGTGTAAAACTAATGTAAATGATAGGAACTTAATGTGTACAAGCATAGAATTTAGGTATCTTTGTAGCAGCGTTAGTAGAGGAGCCCATCAAATATTTTCCCTCTACCTCCAAGCAGGTCACATCTCAAATCAGAATATATTATTGCAACATTCAAACATTCTAAAGAAGATTATGTTACTTCATTAAACAATATCATATGAGAAAAGTAGCTTACATCCACACTGACCAAGGTTAACTCCTCAGTGGTGGACTGGCCCACTATCTGGCACTGATTGACACAGTGTCAACCCAATACAGGGATCTCATTGGTTACTTCTGTACAGAGCTCTGACAACAACATGACTTGCATGTCTGTGGGCACATTTTCCTTGATGTTCATTTAATTAAAAATACTTTGAAGAATCTTAATAGACAAGTTATTGGGGTACACAGACTGGTAAACCAGGGTGCAAAATTAGCATCTTATTGACTTGAGAATTACTTTCAATAAATTATTACTTTTGTTGAAAATGAGCTGCGTGAACAACCAATACTGTCAGGGAGCAAAAGAGGCTTATAAGGAGTTAGTAAGTAAATATGATGGCAAGAACTTTAAATGAAATTGTGAATGATTTTTGTTGATGTATGTTACTCAATGGAAACCATTTTCTCAATTGTTTCTTCTATTATTCTGTGTCACAGTACAATACGCAACAGTGATTATTTGATCTATATCTTTGATGTTCTTTAATAAATTCTGGATTAAATTATTGCAGCTTTATACAGACATGAGTGGAGTCAATGAATACGTAAATTCTGCTCTGAAAGAAATTGTAAAAACAGCTGTTGGTGTTTGGGAATTGTAGTACTGAACACAGAGCAGATGATTAATATGATTAATTTCACAACTGATACCACAGAAATCAGTCCTAAAGAGAGAGGTTTGTTAAGACAGCTAGAACAATATATGCACACACACACACAAAAAGATTAAAACTGTGTTATAAATACTTGGCTTCCCATCATAATTCAGGTTCCATCTGTGCAAAATACACAGTCTTTATCATTTATTCATACAATTAGTTTGTCAGATTCAGCCAGGAGTTTGAATTAGCATTCAGCAATACCCAGTCTCCAATTTTTTACGCCTTAAGAAAAGGTTAAATATTTACTGTAACGATTTTGGGTCTGACATTAGTGACACTAGAATAGCTAAGCCTTTAACACCGTGTGATGGTCAGATAAGCTTCCAGAAAAGACATTCTACTGGTGTTAAGTTTTATTCTTAATTTCTGTCTTGCAGCTGACAGCATCTGTTTCCTCTCAGCATCACTGCCGATTTTTACAGTTCCATACCACAAAATACACTTTCTACTGCAAAAAAGGTTTCCCTGCAAAAATTAGGTTTAAACAGAGAGCCTCAAATACATAATGACTCTTATATGACTGCTGGAAAGAAAAAATGTAATTCCTGTGTACAATGAGACAAGTTGTTTCGGTTGTTTTGAAAAATAAAATACTACTCCATCCCCCTTTCCAGGCTCTTTTTAATGCAAACTCACTGACAATGACAAAGTGATCACTCTGTGGGATTAGGTACCCTCTTCTGTACCATGGTACTTGTTACTTGCAATGACACCACATTTCTATATTAGCTGCTGTAGTTTGAAAAAGGTTAACATTACATTGGTTAAACAAGGAGAGAAACAAAAGCCAATCACAACATCTAAATGTAGTTACACACCTGTTTATTCTAGCTCATTTTCATTTAGAATTTGTCATTAAAATCAGTTCTTAACCAGTGTTCAACAAAATCAATTGAACTACTTCAATTGATCTTGGTATACACCAGACCAGATGTACAATTTGTTTAGAAATACTATTTTGTGTAACATATTCTATTAACTGTTACAGAGTCATTTTCCATGTAATTAGTATGGACATGTACATAAGTAGATTTTTAACTCTTTCTAAAATGCATTAAACCTCCTAAAAGTGATTCATTGGGCTTGAACTCCTCATGAAGGTAGTCCACTACAAAGGTCTAGACTTAATGATCTTCAAATAAAATCTCTTCTTTATGAAGCTAATCTACTCTGACAAAATGAAAGCATTCAGGTTCTTTTCAATGTTACTTAAGCCCTATGTCTATCAGCACTTCAACAGGATTTTCAATAATCTGAGAACATTTTTAATTCCTTAAAAAAAAACAACCCTAATAAGAAATTCTGATCCATAGGCAAAAACTATTCCCCAAGAATGCCAAATTCAATCCCATCAGTAAAGTACTGGGTCACATTTTAAAATCCTGAAGAATCTGCCTAGAAGTTTATTACAGCAAGGATAATGAAAATATCCTTTGTTTCTTAAAGAAATACTAATGTAGCTTGAAGAACAATATGTAACTACCTTTTTTCTTTTAATAACCAGACAGAAATGTTGGCTGAATACGAAAAAGCATCAAATCATCTATAAAAAGCACCAAAGAAAACTCTGCTTAATGTTACTGTACAGATTTGTACAATTATTAAAAATATTAGAAGACAAAGCAAAGTCTGCATAGCAAGTTCTGCAGAGAGGAGGTAATTTCCTTAAAGAATGTTGGCAATTGATTAGATCTCTTTTATGTCACTTTAATAATGCAAGTCCTCTGTATTGTAGATTTTAATGTAATGTGTTCTTATGACACAATGGCAGAATTAGAACGAGAAACTTAAACAAGCGTGTATTTTGGGTTTTCATTTGTTTTTGGAACTACTGTAGAACAAGTACCAACTCCAAAACTGCTCAAGTAATGAAAAACAATTAGCCAAAACCAATCCCTCAGCCTCTACATATTACTAAGAACTCTAGAAGCTGCAATGAAATACCTCAAGGCATAATTCACACTGGATCAAAACAAATGCAAACCAGTCATTTGTACACATCTTCCAACTAAAGAAATGGACCAGTTTAGGACAGCAAAGCAAAACATGTTTCCATGTATTTTTCTATGTGTATATAGGCACAAATACACACACAATAACAGGACAGAAAGTAAATCACACAGAGCTGACATGCAGCAATGTACTACATCTGTAGACACACAGAATGGAGCTACCACTGAGCTAGCCTGTGGGATAGGCTGGAATAAATAGAATTGGCCTAAAACATCAAAGAGCAAGATCCTTTTTCATTTCCCAGCCTTGTGTCATCAGCAGAAAACACTTCAAATGGGAGAAAGCAAAGGGAATTGCATACTGGCTTAAACATAGTCTTCAAACAGCCAGCTACTCCTTTTCCTATCTCATAGAAATACATGCTGCCAAAGCAAAATGAGAGAGGTAACATTCATCTGGTGAAGCTGCACATTCAAAACAATAGCTGAAGTGTTGGCTTCAGACTGGGCAAGCCGAAGACTTCTGCTTCATCCATTTAGGACATATCTTCAGCTGTTGCCATGACAACACTGACATCTCCCCATGCTGTGAAGTGTTCTTAGTTTAAATATTGTATAAATGAACATAAATCTTTCATGTGTCTCATGCAGCTATTGTTTGTGACATGGGGGCAGTACTCGTCAGTTTTATTAGAGGAAGAAATATTCTACCAATCAGTCATATTGTTATTCACTGAACACTGAAAAATTTCAGCAGTTCCATCCAGCATAATGCTAATTCTTTTAATAAAAAGCTGTATAGTAAGGTTCTCTGTATCTAAAGTGCAGGAAAGGACACTTGCAACTATTTTTCTGTCCTGAAAAATGCAGGTGTGTTGGAAAATGAGACCACCACAGTAACTTATTTTCCATGTAAAAGCTTAAGCTAACTCAAGTACATTTTTTTTGGTTTTAATGTGTTTCAATATTCTAAGTGAACATTTTGTGGAGATTTCCAAGCAGCAAGGTTTTGGTATTTTAATTTTCAATTCCTTTTTTATATAGTTCATAAACACTGAAAACTTTCTTAGGATAACAACACACCCATATATCTCTATCTGTTTCAAAGCACATACATGATGTCTTGCTTTCTCTGAGGGCATTCTGTAAAAAACCTTACAAGCAGGGTACAGTTTCTATTAGCACATACATGTAACAGTGGTTCCATTGTTTTCACTTCTACACTCATAAAAGTGTTTGAGATAAATCTAGAAATATATTAGATCTTCCAATATTTTATTTGATTGAAGGAATTTTAGAATAAATGTACATACAAAGGACAATCATCACTTTGGGTAAAAAACCAAACCAGTACTCTTCCACTGCAAAAGCCTATGAAGACATTCACATATGTATTATCACGTAAAACTGGCACCAAGTTCATATCCTGGTATCATTTCACATCTCTGCTTTTGATACTGACTGGTTGTGTATTCATAGCGTCATCTTCGAGAGGGTGGACCTATTTCTTTGCAGGCAGAGATGATAATTTCCATGCACATCAGTATAAACCAAGTATAATTTATTTAGGATTAATGTAGCTCATAGGATTGGGAGTGCATATACTGCATCAGACACTGATAACATGACAACAGTGTGTTTCATCCACCCTAATAAATTCATATCCTTCAGATCATTTGCCCACAATAGAAAACAACCTCTTGTGGGAGCTCTCTGTTCTGTGCCCTTCTTTCCATACAGAGAATATAGAGCGTCTATTAATGTCTCATAACATTACTCATATCTTCATATCTATTACTTATATACAGATATCCCACAATAAGGTGACAGTGAGAAACAGGGCATTTTTGTTTGCAAATACACAGCAAGGCTGTAACAATCTATAAGGAAATGCATTGATAAGGTCAGATAAGACCTTGTATTTTCTTTACAGGCAGATAGATAGATAGATAGATAGACAGATAGATATTTTACCTTCTCATTTTTCTTTTAGGCTCACTTTTTTTGTGGCTCCAGTAGCATTTAAATAGAGTTAATCAGTTCCCTTCAAACCAAAGGTAAGAATTATAAACAAAGCTGCATGGCTCAAGGGATGTTCAGCAAATGTGTTCAATCAACACTTAGTCCTTCTGGAATAAAGAAGATGTGCCTCTGCATTCGATTTAGCCCTTCTCTACTGTTTGAATAGTGTAGCAGTCTCTTTCTATGCCATAACATAATTTGAATTGAGGCAAAAAGGGCAGAGGGTTATTCTAAAACTGTATTGCAACACCCATCTTTCATCTAATGAGGATTATCTCATTTACATCTGAAAACCTGTACCTACTGCAAATGTGTGAGTTAAAAAACAAAGGTGTGTGCAGGGCTGGAGCCCCTGGTGGGAAGCCAGATTTAAATTTACTCTGCTAGGACTCTTATTATACGTGAGCATGTTAATTATTATCACTGGAATAAAGATTTTATTAAGCAAATGAATAAAATCTTGAATCACAATATTACCCTTTTTTTCTGATTAAATTAATTATAGCGAGCTTATGAGCACAGCATTTGCTGGCACATGAGATAGTGTGCTGCTTTAAAAGGTGATAGCAATAGATAAGTCATTTAGTCATAATATGCATTAATGAACAGATCCTTATGAATGTCATAACAAATATCAAATAGTAGCTCTGATTCTGTAAACCCCCACAGAAAGTGGCAATTTCAGCCCTGTTTAATAACTCATTTCAATGAGTAAGATTACCCAAACCATTGTAAGTAACTCACCCTCTCTCATTATTTTAGTACATTATAGGTTAATTAAGAAAATATTTGGAGTCTTCCTGAGCTATCACTTTACGTCCCTGAAATCCATTAAGGAAAGAGAACACTGGGCCATTGTTACACAAAGACACATAGGTTCCTTTCATCTCTAGAGCCAAGCTGTATGATTCCAATTTGCCATTAATTAGATAATCATTCAGAGGATTCTTTGCTAATTATCCTCAGTAGGACTTCAGCATATGAAAAAAAAAGCACACACAGAAAAAAACCCACTAAGACAGGCTTCTCTAAGAAACTTGGCATCCTATATGGACTGCAGTATGAGAATACTTCATGGGTATCTGGTGATCCTTCCAAAATGACATTCAGGTATAACAACCTAGCTGTGTTAACTGTCCCTGGACAACAGAGTACCTGGGGGTTTTATACTTCAAAATCATCCAACACCATATAGGACTTAAAAATAAGACCATTTCACTAAAATGCATGTTTAAGCAACTACTTGACAGATTGGGAAACTAGCGTAACAAATAAGTGTGATATCTAATAGCTATGTGTCATCTATTGACATTTCCTTCTTTTTCTTTCTGCTAGCAGAGCTAAAGACAGACACAGAAGGAATTTTTGCACTTGTAATGACCAAGGACCAAATCTTAGAACAAAGGAAGTTTTCCCAGCAGTCTCTTCCCTGAGAAACTTGCTTAGGTAGGAATCTTCCCTTATAAACCTCCCTACCAAGAGCTCCCCAATTTCCCAGATTTCTCTGTAACGTTTAATTCCAACAACAAATTCAATTGAGAAATATTTGTAACATCCTTACTAATCAAATACTATTTGTGTCAGGTTTACTTTTGGCTATATGATGAAACTTTTGAAACACGTGGCACTCTGTCAGACCTAAAATGTATCAATCTGTGGCTTATTAATAATATATCCATTTGATGCAAGCAAGATTCCTTTTGCCAGAACAGCTTAACTCCTTGTACATAATACGTGTTTTGAGAATCACTTCTCACATGATGTCAGTGACACTAAGGAGTGCCCCTTACTATTCACTTATCATCAAAACTATCTGTGATAGATGAATTTAATTGTGAGGATTCTGTTCTATTTAGGTAAAGTACCAAATATTGATGACTTGTTCACAATTTTCCAAGATTTAGAGGGCATGAGCTTCTATACTCTTGCTGTCTTATATGTTTTTTGCAACGTCAGAGAAATAAAGGTATTGAGATTACTCAATATACAGGTCAATTGGGCTAAACAAGAAACATTGAACTGCTGCTTTCATTCCAGCTGAACATGTGATAATAGACAAGCACTATTAGATATTATGTACTTGAAGCAACCTCCTTTTTTCAGCCTTGCAACTACAACTATCCATGCTTTACAGACTTTCTTTCACAGTCCTTCACAAAATTAAACCACAGCTGCCTGATCAGCTGACATCAAAACTGTCTAGTTCTGGGTTTTGATTTACAACATGTCCACCAAATGCCACAGAGACTGCATCTACAACCAGTAAATCTCTCCCAAAACTGCTACTCAGCTGACAAATTAGACATCTGTAAGCAGAAAGGATGAAACAGGGAAAGCTGTCAGACTTACCCTAGCAGTAGCAGAGTTGTATTCCTTCACCTCCTCTCAGCTAACCAAAATATGGCACAGCATTTTGGCTGCTGCTGTCCTTGATTGTTGTGACTCGCTGCTGCCATAGTCTCTTCCATTATTTCCAAGGCATAGCAATGCCAGTTCTGTTTCAAGCCTCCTACACCCAAAACCTGAGCAGCAATGTGTAGTCACATGACTTGATGCAACTGAGATAAGTAAAATGATCCCTCAGCCAACTATCCAGCAACAAGGAAACCGACAGATCAGTGCTGGCAGCTGAAGACCACAGTCTTGTTTGCTGACAAATCATTTGCAGCACGTTTGACAGCAGCAGGCATAGCCAAGTGTGTTTAAGCTCCAGCAGCATGGAAGCATCCTGCCAGCAGCTGTAGAGCCACGAAAATCCTAACAAAGACGTCATGCAAGTTCATCAGCCTCCAAGTACTCACCAGATGTGAACTTTGGTCACTGCAGTCAAAAGAGTATTCAGAGGAAGTCAAGCACTGTTTATGCAGTTGTAGAACTTGGTATAAGTCAGAAATTTAAAAAAAACAAAATAAAACCCAAAACGTTGTGTACATGTCTATGCATGAAAAAGGCATCTACCTCTTTCATGATTTACAGAATCACAGAATGGTAGAGACTAAAAGGGACCTCTAGAGATCATTCTGTCCAACCCTCTGGGCTAAAGCAGGCTCCTCTCGATCAGATGGCACAGGAACACACCCTGGCAGGTTTGGAAACCTCCAGGGAAGGAGATTCCTTAATCTCTCTCTGGGTAGCCTGTGCCATGGCTCCCTCACCTCCTCATGTTCAAGTGGCACTTCCTGTGTTCCAGCTTGTGCCTGTAACCCTTTGTCCTGTCACTGGGCACTACAGACAAAGAGACTGTTTCCATCCCCTCTACAGCCGTGCACGAATCTCCTTCTCTCCTGGAGACATTCCAGACCCACCTGGATGAGTTCTTGTGTGACCAACTCTAGGTGGTCCTGCTCTGGCAGGGGGTTTGGACGGGATGGTCTTTCAAGATCCCTTCCAACCCTTAAGATTCTGTGGTTATGTAGTTAGGTATTGATAAGCATTGATAAGGTAACCCCCTCAGTCTACTCTTGCCCAGGAAAACAGCCCCAAATCTCATCATTATCAACTCTTATTGATGAGTCACATGCAAAACTTTCTACGATTGCCAAAGTCACGCTGGAAGTGATTAACACAATGTGGCTGAAAAAAAGAACAGACTACAATCATGAATCAATTTCATTTCAAGCTCTAGCATATGCACTCAGGCAGCCCCATTTATGTCAAACAGTATCCAAATTTAAACAATTTCTTTAAATAAATAAATAAATAATGAACATAGTGTTGCTGCTTATCCTGAAACTTCCATTCCATTTCTCCCAACCCCTTCCCATTCTCCTATATACTGAGAATATACTCCAGTAAATCTTGGATTTATCGATGGGGTAGGCAAAGAAAATCAAGAAACAAACCTGTTTGATTAAGGTTCTCTTTCTTTCCCCCAGTGTGCCTAGTTTTCATGATCACTATATGAATCTGATTATCTATATTCTTCTCGCTTTTCATATGTATTTCCATTATTATATAGCAGACTGATGAATTACAGGACTGACAACTGTCATATTGAAGAACTACTCCTAAGATGAGCCCCAAGTATTTTTAAACTCTATTTTATGGCAAGTCAAAGCTGTCTGGGGCAGTTCAAAGTTCAGAATCTCCCACATCTGATTTTCAGCTGCTGAAATTCTGAGTTTAGCAAGCAGAAGCAGCTGCATCTTGTTCTAGAGAATGGGGTATTAAACAGAAATCAGCCTATAAAGTAAAACTTTAAACCTTAAAGTAAAACTGCCTCTTGGTGCTCACAGTACGTACCATCACACCCATTAGTATTTCAGGTCTTTAGATAACTACAGCCCCCAGGCAGTACAGTTAAACACAATTAATTAAAAGATGTAACAAGCTCAGGAAGTTGAATTTAACACGACAGACGTTTGCTGCTCCTATGCCAAAACAGAGCCACCAAGGATTCAGAATATCCAAAATCTGAGTAAGAGGTGAGAAAAAAATAGTTGACTGGGAACCATTAATTTTCAGTGAAGGATCTTGACTTGGTCAAGACTTACGGCAGTTGATGACAGCAGTAGGTACAGTACTACAAACTGAAGATTAAACCCTGGCTCTCAAGTCCATGCCAAATTCCAACAGTACTTGTGAGCAATTCTTAGCCCTTCTGACTCAGTTTTTGAACTGTCAAGTTGAGTGGGAGGTGTGAATTGAGGAAATGTTTTCATGAGTTTCCTCATTTAGCCATTTTTCCATAACATTCATTGGCAGAGCCCTGCAAACTGTTCACTGTTTTCCGAGTGAATTACTCAGCTCTTTAGCTAAGCCAACGCTTACACCTCCCAGGGTTTCCAGAAATGCTGAAGGCTGCAATTCATACTTCTCAACACAAAGAGCTGAAGTTCAGCAACAATTCTCTTTCTGCAATCATATTTTTGCAGGTCTCTCACCATATAGATAGCCACATGAAATCTATTATCATTTCAAGCTATTACTGAAAGGAAAAAACTACTTGGAGATTTTAATGCAAAGAAGTACCATGTATGCATACATAATATCAGTTATCATAACTTCAATACTTACCATAGCTTGAACTTCAGAAAAACTGAAGAAGGCTGGTATAGGTAGGCATTCCAGAGTAAGAAGGCAAAGGTCTCTGATTATCACTTAAGCCAGAAGTTCTCTGGGGTCTCATTTCCAGCTCTGCTTCTGCTCGATTCTGTGACTTCAGAGGCTATGGATGGTGCAGTATGAAAAATGTAAAGATCCCTGTAGGGCCCAGCTCGGTAAGTTTTGGCTTGACTTTGTGAATTCATAACAGAAAGAACAAGAAACATTCCTTTGTCTTTGAAACCCTTACTTGAAAGAGGATGAACCTTCAGCATTCCTTATCTGAGAGAACAAAATGTCAAGATTTGAGTCATCACTACAGGATCAGCTTGGTGGGAAGGCAGACAGAAACAAAAGGCATAAAGCTTCTTGGTGAAGCAGTGAAGACACAAGGAAGTAGTGCACAGGGATATAATTGTCTTCATCAAAAGCCTTTTAATGGATGAGGACATAAAAGGTATGGATGAACCCAACACTTGGAGTCATTTCAGTTCTGATTGTATGGCATCTTTAGACATCATAAGGTTTCTTCGTCTATGTAGAACAACAAGGTGCTTGGAGGAAAAGGTCCCACCTAGAGTTTTCAACAGTAGGACTCTCCAGACTTTAACTGCTCTGTAGTTTCAGGACCCTGAGTACTTCAAGCATTTGCAGAGGTTCCTGCCTGGCCCATGCTTGGCAAAATGGCCTTAAGTACAGCTGCCAAGATACAGGTGAATTGAATACTCAAAAAACTGTCTACACAGTGTCTGCCCAAAACTGACTATGATAGAGAAGATGTCCTAAGGGGAAATATGAAGAAACTTTTGAAGCAAGGAAAAAATTGTTATTGCAAGGAAGGTTGACCTGCAGGGGGGTTGGACTAGACGATCTCTAAAGGTCCCTTCCAACCCTAACATTCTATAATTCTATGAAGCAGTGGTGGAAACAGCAGTAATCAAAACAAGGTCTAGTACTACCAAAAGTCACCCTACCAGCATTGCCACCTCTGCCCAGGAGCTACAGACCAGCCTCCTCATCAGAGCTCACAAGGAACAGGCACTGTAAACCACAAGATGACAGTATGGGACTCTGCATGCACACGACCTTGCAGAGTGCCCAAGAATGTGAGTTAGCAGATACAAAGTGAAAACACCCACATCTCCAACTGGAGAGGTATGCAACAGGCCCAGCACATGCCCAGAGAATATATATGCTCGTAACCTTTTCTGTAACGAGAGTGTGGAGGGGTGAATATAACCTTAGAGAGACTAGGGTTTAGTTATAAAAGAGTATTTAGAAATCTGCTGCTGCATATAAATGTTTTGTGAGCATCTAATACTACGGTTTGTCCATTTCATTGCTGATGTTGATCCTTAATGTACAATTTACTAATTGCCAGTTAAAGACATGTCATTAATAAGTCAATAAAATACTTTGATCCTTCTTTGGTTTAATCAATGTTAACTGAGTAGTTTGTCCCTGCAACAAACATTCAAATTGAATGTCACTGCAAGAAGAAACCCCAAAAGTCATCAATGCCTAAATAATTACCTGGATATCCCCAAATAAATAATTCCTTTGTGGGCCAAAAACATATATGGAGAACTCCAGGGCAGACAGTGTTTCCAATCAGAACAACAGTGCTCTTCAGATACAGTGTACATTCCTACACACATAAATCCAAGCTGTCATTGTATTGCTGAATGTCATTATGCATGCAAACTACTGAAAGCCTTCTGTATTTCTGTGTTCTATTCACAGAGTACCTGGCAATGGCTGGTGGAGAGCCCGTGATCTAAAAAAAAAACTGAACCAAACCTAAACTAAACTAAACTTTGTTGCAGTCACCAACGGGAAAAGTGTATCTTAAGTACAATGTACCACCAAAAATCTTTGGACTCTCTTCAGTTTGAGACAATATTGCTTTGCATAGCAACTGTGATTATGTACAGAGCTTGCAGAAATGCATTTCAGTGGATCTGTAAGCCTATTACAGCTGATTTTATTTAAAAGATAACAACAATGAAATTACCAGGGAGATGCAAAAATTAGGAGGAAAAAATCCAAATGCATTTTAAACTTAATCCTTTGCAGTGGGTCAAATCACTTATCTTTTCCATGTCTACCATTATGAAGGCAGTTTTCAGTTAGGCTGGTTTACTAATTGTCAGTCTCCCCACAAAAAAAACATTGACAAAACAAAAGGAAAAACAACAAACAGCAGCATACACAGCAATGGTTCCTCGAGGGACACATCTAAATGTTTGTGCGTGACTGCAATATAAATAATTCAGAATCTTCCTATCTGAAAGTTCTCTTTACATAACTTAGGTCTAAACCATATTCATTTCAATTAATGGCAACACCTGCATAATTTGTGGATTTCTTATTATCATTAGACTTAATGGTTAGAACATGAGTGTTATACAGGCAAGGGACAATGATCTCCTGTCCATGCTCTGCATCTTCTGAATAAATGATTCAACAGCTTTTCCTTAAAATGCATTTTAATGACTTGGATTGCTCAGGTATGTCACATTAAAAATGCATCCTTTAAAATACTGTTAAACAGATAAACAAAAAGCTAAAAGGAAGCTTCTAATGAGCAACAAAATGAAGTCTGTGAACCAGAGAAGACATTTTGTGTTATATCACTGATGAATCTGAGCAAAAGATTGGTTTCACCCACAACAGAGTTGATTTTTATCCTAGTAGTTGGTACAGAGCTGTGTTTGGATTTAGTGTGAGAAGAATGTTGGTAGCACACTGATGTTTTAGTTACATCTAATTAGCACTTGTCCTAAGTGAAATCTCCCCTGCTCTGCTAGCAAGAAGAAGCACAGGAGGAAGAATGGCTAAGAATGCTGACATGAACTAGTGAAAGTGATATTCCATACTATACTGTCATGAAACCAATCACTGCTTAGGGACTGGCTGGGCATCATTCAGAAGGTGATGATGCTTTGTGCATCACTTGTTTTTCACAGAGTTTCTATCTATCTGTTATCTTCCTCTTCATTACTATTATTTTGTTATTATTGTATTTATTTTTGTTAGTAAACTGTTCTTTCTTACCTCAACTCACCAGTTTTACTTCCATGTCAGGTGCTCAGTTGCCAGCTGGGGTTAAACCACAATACTACATGGTTGCCAGGGTCTCACTCTGACGCAAAAGAAACTCCTTAGCAGGAAAGAAAAAAGGCAGTGGATCCTACAACAGCCACCTTCTCTTCTACTAGGGAAGACCTTCCAGTTTTTTGCCTTTTGGAGACATTAAGAGATTGTGTACTGTAGCAAGTCCTACAGTGATTTTTATGTGCCAGGGCACTCACAATTCTTGTAGAGATCCTGAACCTGGAATGGGGATGGAGAGAGAAGCGAGACAGAGAAAAGCAGGCACCAGTGAAGCCCTACAAAATTCTCTACTAAATTCTGTCACTTGAGTGTTAGAAAAAAATAATATCCAATTATTGGTTAGCTTTAAACATATTCTAAAGCAGAAAATGTATTCATGGTTCCAAAGAAAAGCACAGCCGAAGTACAAAATCATAAATGAAATATCCCATAACCTTTTCTTAGTGATCCCTCTGATACTAAATATGGTTGAGCCTCACTAATATGATTCCATTGATATATTTATGTTTTGTATTTGTAGCTTTGTACTCCTCTGCAGAGCTCACTAATGACAATAGGGCAATTCCCATACGTGCATTATCCATTACTAACCCATTAGCAAAAATATAAAGCCCAGCTGTAAAAAAATGTTTAATGGTTGTGGTACTTAAACTATATAGAGGCAATCTAAGGGCTGCCCACATAACTCCATCAGATTTTTAAGGATTTAAATGCATTAGAAGAAACTGGAAAGCATTCAGGTT
Organism: Urocolius indicus; assembly: GCA_013401255.1. NCBI lineage: Eukaryota > Metazoa > Chordata > Aves > Coliiformes > Coliidae > Urocolius > Urocolius indicus. The sequence goes on along the minus strand of WBNH01007661.1, from coordinate 108,174 downwards.
CCTCATGCCAGATTGAATGATATCAGACAACTAAGTCCATTGCCTAAGTTTTAGTTCATAATAGCTCCATAAATGGCAAAACACACTGACAATTTCCATATGTCCATATTTCTTCAAAGCAGAATGTTAATCTATAAAACATGACTAATTTAGATATTTTCACTTACTAATTCCTAGGTTTTGATGAAGACATGTCTGGAGAGACAGCGTTATCCTAACAAACTCCTGACATTAAACTAGTTGAAGACTCCTTAAAGATACATGATTCAAATACTTCTTTCTGTGCATGTATAGTGAGACCTGCATGAGCACATACATGTCAAAGAGTTGAAATGAATTATAAACCTATACAAAACATGGGATCAATTCATCTTACCTACTGAGAAAGTTTCTTTCTTCCAATGAAGCTTTAAACCCTTCTCCTCTGTACGTAAGGTGATCATTTCAACTGTTGTGCTTACACATAGCCACCCAGCTGAGAGAAGGGCCACTATCGTAAAAAAGGGAGTGATGGTGAATATCTAAAGGGACAAAATAAGGAGGAAACCAGAGAATTGCTACAAAGTACCTGAGCAGTAATGAGAGGCACCACTTCCCATGTCATTTGTGCTTTCATTGCTCTCTTTAGTACTTTTGGTCCAGGTCTGCAGAAAGTAAACCCACAGGCCAAATATATCTTGCAGTCACCAGTAAGACTATACTGTATTATGTTATGATATTTCAAGAACACTGAATAATTTATACCAAGTATCACTTGTACTTCCAAATGCTAAGACATCAGAAGGCAGTATTCCAGAATAGGAAATAATCATGGCATAAGTTGGAAGGAACTGTTCCCCTTCAGCAAAATATTAGCTACCAAAAATATAAGTGAGATTTTCAAGTTCCTCCAAATGTTTTTGACTTGCAAAATCAGAACCAGAAAAGCTCACACTATGAAGTCTTTACTGTGGCAAAGCACAGTCCAACTATTCCCTTCAGGTGCAAGTATTTAAATGGTCTTAAAACACTATATGTATGTGTATGTGTGTATATATATATATCTTTATGATGATAAAAATATAATGTTAGAAAAAAATAACCCACATAGAAATAACTTGGGCTAAGCTTAAAATTATCCAGTACAAACACTGCAGCTGGGAGACAAAACAGAATTCATTACAGAGGGGAACATTCTCATATTGCAGTAAGGGAAACAGGGTCTATTCTTAGATATACAGATTTTACACAGTACCCAACCATTATCAAGTATGATAAAATATTCTTCAATAAGGAAGGTGTTCAGCCCTTGCACATTACATCCTCCAAGTCCAATTTTTCTGCAGGAAGGAGCATTTTACTTGGTATGGAACTCCATGGCAGGCTTTTGATTTAGCTTAAAAAAAACAAAAAGAAACATCCTTCCCTAATGCAATGAGATGGTTTAAAAAACAGAATTCCTAAACAAAATTTTCTAATGGAAAGTCCTGTGCCAGACATTTGAGCCACTGATGACAGCATGATAATTTTAAGTTTTTCTATTACCTTCTCATGGAGTTTCATGTCACTTTGGAAATTTCTATGAAATTTCTTTCAAGGGTCTTTCTTTTTCCAAGTCCATGAACATTATTTTTGTTGATACACACAATTTTAGGAATCGAGAAAGTATTCAGTACCCTCAAATTAGACTCTATTTCAACATAACCTCTTAATTGCCATCACTGCCTTAACTCTCTCACATGAATGGAGCTTTGCAAAATCACCATTTCATTATTAGGTGAAATAGATCAGACACCTCAAAGGCACTTCCTTTGATAGCCTTGCTGTTTGAGTAGCAATGCTTCCTACCCAGCTGATATGTGAAAGCTCATGGCGTACAACTCCACAGTGACAGCACCTTCAGGTTCTGACACAAAGAGAGCTTTAATCTAATCATTGCTACAACACACAGCTTGTTAATAGCTTAGTGTTTTGAGTTGGTCTAAGTTTCACTTATGATGTAGTTTTTAAAATGACAATTTGCCCCAGTAGACTGCTTCGAAGCAGATCTGTAAGTTTATCGGATTCCTTGTGAACCCTTGCACTAACAAAATAAATATTTCATTGGAAATAATTTTGCCATTTTTTCCTCTTTTCAAAAATCAACACACATTGAGGACTACTACTCAGTGAACTCAATTATATTTATTATTGGAAGTACCCATGAGAACTATTACCATCCTTTGCTTTCTTTCTGGTAATTAGAGTGTTGTTACACATGGAAAATCAACACATGCACAAATCAGAGAGCGGGGCAGATGCTGACTATACATAAATATTTCTTAGCAATTCATTAACATACTTCTCAGCTTTTCATCTTCGATTCTAATGATATGTGCCTCAACTAACAATTTGTGTTTCCCAAAGATATCTGTTGCAGAAACATGCCTCAAAAAACAGTTATTAAACCGTCTTTTCATTAACGCTCACAGGCTGAAATTCTGAATGTTTACTGATTGACTCAAACTTCAAAACTTCATGAACTTCAAATCCTGGCTTCAGAAATTTCAAAAACTTCCTGTTAACATGAGACACATCATGACAAAAACAATGTTAAACTTCACTGTTTTGAGATACTGAGTTGCCAAAACCCACAATGTAATGCGTTAGGCTTTGAAAACAAGAAACCTGATGGAAGACCAGTGTCCTGACCTAGGAGTCCTTTGGAATTAATAAACATAAATATTATTTTGAAATACACCAGACAAATTTTCCTTAAAACAAAGGAAGCATGGAAAAAAAGTTGCAATATTTCTATACCAACTCATTTTAAACAGTTTAAAAAAAAAAAACACCATGTAATGCAAATCTATCCCCTGGGAGAACAATCAAAGAGGCGATTTGAGACACTAAGAGTCAAAACTAAGCTTCTAAAATCAGTATTCAAATATTTGTTCTTTAATGTAATCTTCCCAGTGGCACAGAATAGTAAATATGATCTGATTCGCAAGCATTTAGTTGATAGTGATAAATAATAAACCATATTGCAACATAATAGAGATTCACGATGAGAGTCGGTAATTCTGAGACATGATCAAGACAGGAACAGAGAAAAGCACAGGTCCAGGAAAAGCATAGAAACAGAAGACCCGGTTTAAATGCCCTTGAAACCACACAGTAAGGTAATCGATGTTAATCTTATTTAAAAGCAGATAACAGCAGAAGAACAGATACCTGTCCCCGAAGTCAATAATCACTGTATATATAACCTAGAGAGCAGATTTTCACCTAAGGATAATAAAAACGTAACGTGTTCAGGGATCAGAACTGTTTAAAATGTGCTGTTTAAGCACTTGAACAAAGCATAGTTTGAGAACCAAAACAAACAGGCACTTGAACAAAAAAAGAAAACAAAAAAAAGTTCCCCCCCAAAAAAGCCCAATCATACCAAAAAAAAGCCTCAGGGATATGGAGCAAAAGAAAGAAAATGGAAGAGAAAGGCAATGTGCAGTTCTTTTAAATTTTATAACTTCTAAAATAGTATCTTAAATTATTAAGTGTGTAGTTAAAGTCTAATGGAATTTTTATTCTAAAGGCTCTGTCTTCAGAAGAGAAAGATTTTTTGCTATTTCTCAGAAGACTTATATCCACAGCAAAAGAAATAACAGAATAATGATCAGAGAGTACAAATTATCCGTTGATTTGTATCCCAACAACCAATCAACTCCACCAGACCTGACCCTCAATTTGTATTCATCTTCCTTTAAGATTAAGTAATATCACAACAGAAAAATGGAATTTGGACTGCATACTTTCTCATTCTCCCAGCTGGGAGAGCACAGCAGAAGCCTGCTGCTTGTTTATTCCTCCAGAGGGTAAAGTACACAGAAAAACAATTCCTGTCTTTCTTAGGACTGTCAATCTCTCAGCCAACAAAAAGCATTTAGGGTAACATTATTTTCCAGAATAAGATTGCTTCTGTGTCTCCAACCTTTCTTTTTCAACTTTAAACCTCAATTACAAAACAATGCTTTCTCAAGTACACCTGGAAAACTCAATTTCATTTTTTAAGATGGCAAGCTATTGAGTTATTAGGGTCTGAAAAGCATTCAAACAAATGTCAACTACTTTGAAGTCCCCTTCTTACAAGGCTGACCTCAGCTAAAAGCAATTAACCGTATGAACTACATCAGTACAAGAGACTCACATCATGAAATATCAGAAATACCACATGATTACAAGTGCCATGAGCACAGAAGAGAGGAGGTTGCTTAATAATAATCTTAATCTGCTAGATAAATCATCTTATTTTCTATTAAGAAAAAAATGCAAAGAAACTTTCCTGGTTTGAAAAGGGCTTCACATGATACATAAGAATGGAAACGCACTAAGAATTCACATCTCCTGGCTTTGACCCATCCAGGAAGGCTAAATTGTGCCTTTCTAAAATCCAAACAAATCAGGGAAGAAATAAAAGATTTATCAATTAATTTTGGACTCTGCAAACCTAACAGTTGTTCAAAGCAGCTACTTTTACTATTTTTACTAATCTCAAAATTCAACACATGCTATGTACAGAGTTATGAATCACTATGTTATTTTCTAAACCAGCTCAAATTTAATCATCATTTCACAAAAAAGAAAAGTAACATGATGTTCTGGATCCTTCACCAATATCTGTTGGAAGTAGATACGGCACTAGAGGCAAACACTATGCATGAGCTTTCAAGTGTGATTCAGGATCGTAGCCTATATGAAATAAAACAGACACTGCAGTAGTCCTTGCCAACAAGAAAGTGAACAAAAAAATCAAGATTATTAATTATCAATGACCAAACATTTTCTCCTTTCTATCTGTCAAACAGACAAAAGTTTGAGTCTAAAAAGTCTGAGTCTCTGTGTAATAAGAAAGACTTACCAGGCTTGCCACATCTCTGCATTGCTGTTAGCCACTGGAAAGACTATTCAGTGGTATTTTTTATACAGCCTATGTAAATGAATCCAAGCAGCATAAAGGATTAGTCCAGCTTACTCCTAAACACCATACATAAAATTGTATATTAGGAAATGCCATAACAAAAGCATTACTATTTCCTTAATGTGTATATTTAAACTCATATCACAGAATCACAGAATGGTAGGGGTGGGAAGGGACCTTTAGAGATTATTTAGTCCAACCCCCCCTGCCAAAGCAGGTTCAGCTAGATCAGGTCGCACAGCAACATGCCCAGATGGGTCTTGAAGACCCCTGAGGAAGGAGCCTCCACACCTTCCCTGGGCAGCCTGTGCCAGGGCTCCCTCACCTCAACAGTAGAAGAAATTTTTCTTATTTTTAAATGGAACTTTTTGTGTTCCAGCTTCATCCCATTACCCCTTGTCCTGTTGCTAGTTATCTTGGAAAAAAGGGATGTCCCAACCATTTATATACTTGTAAGTTAATGAGATTCCCCTCAGTCTCCTCTGCTCCAGACTAAACAGCCCCAGTTCCCGCAGCCTTTCCTCATGAAGATGATGTTCCAGTCCCCTGATCATCTTAGTGGCCCTGTGCTGGACTCTCTCCAGCAATTCTGTCTCTCTTGAGCTGGGGAGCCCAGAACTGGACAGAGGACTCCAGATGAAGCCTCACCAGGGCAGAGTAGAGGGACAGGAGAACCCGCCTTTACTTTATGAAGATATTGTACTCTGAAGCAGCTGTTCTCATATGGGAAATGGGATTTTAAAACTACTACAAAAAAGCCTGTATTGTGTCAGATATGTCATAAAACAATAATTAAAGCTTTGAAAGTTATACTTAAGACAAACAGATCTCACATTTTTTAATCAGAATATGGTTAGTTTAATAAAAAGAAGTTTCCAGAATGGCATACCTTTTCCAGGACAGAGACACCTTTGAAAGCATCAGCCTTAACTTCCATTTTACAGGAAAAGAACATTATTTTAAGTGACAGCTAAAGTGGTGTGCCAAAGGCTAAGGCACACCCAGCAAAACAGATCACTTCCTTAATTCTCAGCACAGCTCCCCCAGAACAAGTAGTCCCCCGAGAAAGCCAACATTTCAGAGATGTCATCTGAACAGTAACGGCTGTCTAGGTTGTGCTAGTCTCTTCTTCCAGCATTTTATGTGCATTGATCCATGATACCTTAACATTATTTTAACGTCAATTTGCCTGAATTGCTGTAGTGACAGGGGCAGCAGCAAAGATCAAATGAGCTGTACAGCAACGTAGCCTTCTCCCCTAGCCTGTGATTTAAAGCACTTGTCCTATACTGAACCCTGTTAGTAGTGCCCAGTAAGCCATGCTTTTTGAAACAGAAATAAAATGTTATTATTTTCATCTACTACCAGAAAAAGGCAGCAGAGGGTGTAAAAACTTGGCCTACAAAGCAGAGCATGAGAGTGTACAACACAGAACTGAAACATGATGCTTCTTCCTATAGATAAGCTAAAAAAAATAAAGATAAAGGGATGTTTTTTTTATTATTTATGTTAAAAAAGAATGGAATAGCTACATTCTCAACAGTGGCTACTGTTTTTTTTTTGGTTTTCAATTAAACCCTTTGATATTAAAAAGTTTTAAACCTTATAATGAAAGCCCAGNGCATGAGAGTGTACAACACAGAACTGAAACATGATGCTTCTTCCTATAGATAAGCTAAAAAAAATAAAGATAAAGGGATGTTTTTTTTATTATTTATGTTAAAAAAGAATGGAATAGCTACATTCTCAACAGTGGCTACTGTTTTTTATTGGTTCTCAATTAACGCCTTGATATATCAAAGATTATAAGCCTTTCAAGACAGACCTAGAATTGCATTTATAGAGTCAGTTTCAGAGTCTGAATTTGTTGTGGCCTTTGGTGCTTTGTTTGTTTAGTTTTTTAAATGCTTTCTTCCAGGCACTAGAGAACACAACACAAGAGAATTGCTCCTGTACCAAGGCACAATCCTTCTTTACTCTAACCTTTTGTCCTTCCAGAGAACAAGAAGCAAAAAAAGCAATGTTTTCTTAAGTAGTCACTAGGTTTCTCCTAAAATAAGAATGAGTATAGATGAGGCAACAGAGACATAAAACACTGTTAAATGTAATCATGGGACATGAAGGGTTAGGTTTTGTTCTTCCACTTTGAATATAGGCCACCACTGAATCTGAGCATAGCAAGATTAACAAATTATTCATGAACAGAAAAGTTCATTTGTTATAGATTTCATCATAGCAACTAAATGCAGAAAGCATTTCAAAATGGCCTTGCAAGCCAAGTGGAATGTCTTTAATAGGGAAAAATCAAATACTCCTTGAAAGTCTTAATATTGTTAGCAAATGACATTCTAGACCTATTGAAGGGGGGAAAAAAACTTCACTTAGGCCAGAGTTCTCATTCCCACCTCCAGTTTTGCAGGGTTATACCTATAGGTGACATGGAAGCAGAGCTTCAACCCCATCCCACACAACTTCAGTATGAATTCAGGGGGAAAAAAAAACAATCACAGAAACATAGAATCGTTTCAGCTGGAAGAGACTTTTAAGATCATCAAGCCCAGCATTTGTCCCAGCCCTATCAACCACTAGACCATTTCCCTCAGTGCAACATCTACTCATCTCTTAAACATCTCCAGGGACAGTGACTCCAGCATCTCCCTGAGCAGCCCCTTCCAATGCCTGACAACCCTTTCAGCAAAGAAATTCCTCCTCAGATCCAGCCTGAACCTCCCCTGGCACAACTTGAGGCCATTTCCTCTTGTTCTATTTCTTGTTACTAGGGAGAACAGACCAATCTCCACCTTGCTACAACTTCCTTTCACGTAGTTGTAGAGAGCAAGAGGGTCTCCCGGAGCCTTCTTTTCTCCAGGCCAAAGAGCTCCAGATCCTTCAGCCATTCCTCACAGGAGACGTGCTCCAAATCCTTTAGTAGCCTGGTAGCTCACCTCTGGATCCTCTTCAGTACCTCAATGTCCTTCTTGTAGAGATGGGCATAATAAATAAAGCTAAGAGGAGGAAATTCAACAAAACCATATGCAACTACATTAAAAGCTCCTTTAAGGTCCTAGGTATCTCATGCATTGCTTTTTCCCTCAAGTCAAATCTTCCCAGCTAGTGATCCATGTCAAAGAATTTCTACTGGTTGCATTGAAGACAACAAATATCAAGTATCTCCCAAACAGAAACCCTTTATCAACATCTTCTGCTGACATAGGATGTTGTCTTTCCTTATTTTTTTCAGTATTAGAAGACTTATACCACAGCATATGAATACAAAAATCAATTCTGATTAAAGTTATGCAAGTGAAATCAAGGCAGATACGTTACTGTGAGTAGGAGAACTACACATAATCATTAACGGGATACATTTTATTCTTTTCCCTGCATCCCACCTAACTTTCTAGTTAGATCATTGTACACACATAGAAAAAGTTAGAAGGTAGAAAACATTGTAAACATTTAGATTTAAAAGGTGTTCTTGCAGCATGTAGCAAGCAACACTTCTTGCAGTTCCAGCTCACAGCAAACGTGAAGCCTAAACCACTAGGAAAGGAAAAGTACACCATTCACGTTCACTCCTAATTGGGCCCCAGAGATGGACACATCCAAAGGGAAGATCAAATCTGCTGCTTTTTGGAACAGAGCTGCTGTGTAACGGCAAAACTGTCTCTACAGCACAGGGAGCAGTATCTTCTAAAACTACAGTTAACTGTTACATGTAACACTTAGATGATAGTTAAATAGATTCATTATAAGCAAAGGTCAGGTCCTCATGTGTCCTCTGCTTTTGATGAATAACCTATTTATACTTGCATGAGAAATTCTGGGGAGAATAACATTTTTTAAATGTTTTTTTTTTTAAAGAAAGACATAACTGAACACCATGAGTGTCAGCAGACACGGTTTTTTACCTTCAAAAGTGCCTTTTCTCCAAAGATTTCTAAATATTTCAAAAACTGACAGTCTGGGACACTCCTCTGAATTAAATCCATTTTGTATTATTATCTGCCATAAGCAACCTTGCTCACTGTAGTTAGCTTCAGCAAGGAAACTAACTATAGTGCACAAAAGTGCAAGCCTGGGTTTAAAATGCTTGTTCTTTAGCTGCCCCAACTCTCTTCAGATCTCACTTTGTCTGAAACAGAACACATTTTTCTAAACACTGCATCCATGCAACATAAATACTTATTACATAGTTCTCAGAAAGGCAGCACATGGTTTGTGCTCTTGCTTTAAATAACAGTATCTGCATGCTCATATGTTCACGCTAGATTTCCACCCAATTTATTAGTCCTGCAGCTTCTTTGCAACTCAGTTGTGCAATTTGTTTTCCCACATGCCCTTATTATGTAGGACATGACTGAATATCACCTCTTTGTTTATGAAGTGGTATGCTGCCAAGGTTGGTGGGTTTTACCCTGAATGATCCACTTAAAAGTTTGTTTCTATATGTGTTTAGCATGGACATCATCAGATTCCATCTCTCCTTTCAAATTTGAAGCATATCTGCTTTCTTGAATTATGTGAAAGTCAAGGAGATTCTGAGGTCTACCTTCATTTTTAACGTTGGCACTTTAAGAAAGGCTGTTGGTGCTCATCTCTATACAATATCATGGTAAAACAAAGAATATCCAAGAGGAAAGAAAAAAAAAAATCTAAGAACTCCCATCTTTAAAAGCACTGAAGTCATCTGCCCGTATGATAAATACACAAACTTTTGGCTTTCCCACATTCTAAGGAGGCTGAGTATTGCCAGTCTACGTGAGGACAGTGAAGACCCCAAAATCAAAAGCAACTCTGTGAACAATATCTGTTTCACAGTCTTGACAACCACAACTTGTGACACACAAGACACCAAAACTTTCTCATGACTGACCTGTAGACCCAGCAGATTCCTTGTTAGCACATAATCTTCTAATCCTAAGAACTCCTCTGTATGTCTTCCCTAATTTCCATCCACATACAGAAACGCTGACTAAGCAACAGGAGGCTGCAGCAGCTATGAAGACTAGGCAAGACAACAATTCCTTTGTAGCAATTTCTCGAATCATCTACCTGAAGTTCCTCTCCCCACCAGGCATTGAACTGACAAGTATAACAGGCTCAAAAAAGAACACATCATCATCACAAAAAAATGTACCTTGTATGCTCAATAAGTGATGTGCATTTGATGATGAAAAAGGGATGTCAGTGATAAGCACTGTCTTAATTTTTAAACAAACTCAACATAATATTTGGGATGCTATTTTTGTTTTAAGTCAGTACTATATCAAACTTGTTTTCCTGTACTAGAGAATGTTTTATATTGTTTTGGCTTGCTTTTTGTAAGAGTAAAATTTAGCAAGGCTTTTTGCTGCCCAGCAAACTGCATTGCAGTAGGAGGCTTATGCAGAAAACACATACGATACATATCAAGAGTAACAAATCACCAACTCTACTCATCTCCACTCTGGCTAACAGTCACTGCAAAACAGCATTTATTGATTACTATTTAGTGAACTCTAATCATACCAGACAGAGATATAAAGGAAAAGTTAGTGGAAAGTTAGTTATTGTGGTTCTAAGACAACAGGGGAAGGCTGTTATCCTCATTCTAAAATAGGTGAATGCAAACTTTCATCCACCTAAGAAAACCATCAGGGATACCATGCTGGTTAACAGTATCAACATTCAGATTGGTAGACCTCCTTAGCCTTCATAAATGGATTCTTGCTTAGTTTACCAGTTACAAGGATTAGGGAAGCATCCTCCAACACCATAACAATCTTCAGGGACATACATGCTTTAGCTACTCTGACCCATTAGATTCCCCTTTCACCTGAAAAATATACACAGCTCAGTTTTTAGAAAGCAGTAAAAACAGCCACCAATCTGGCTATATATTCTGGGAAAGATGTAACTAACTTAGTTTTAGAAGGCCACACCTGAGACAGCCAAACCCCAAAAGCCTGTTCAACTCCTAGCAAAAAAAAAAAAAAAAAAAAAAAAGTGAAGAAAAGAATAAAGGAGAAAACATTTGGTAACCTCAGGGAATGCAACTGCACTTCTCAGGCAGCTTTGAAACCTTACTTTTGAACTGTGGTGTGCTGAGCTTTGTTACAAAAATCTTCTATTTTCAAAACCTCAGGTTTCTTTTTCACACACACAAAAAAAAACAAACCAAAAAATAAACAAAGAAACCCGACAAAAAACAAACCAGCGTGTGCAACAAACCTAGCTTAACCCTACAGAAAAATAACATCAGACTTGTGCTGACATGAAAAGTTACACAGAACATCAGGTCAACTATTCAACTAAAAAAACAGGTTCTTTCTTGAAAGCCAAGGCCTCACAAATGTGTTCCTGATAACTACGAATGCTTAAAATAATCTTATTTGCTGCTCAAAGACTTTACACATTTTAAAATTGTCAATCTCCATAAGGATCTCTTATTTGATCTCAGAAATTTCATGCATTTAGAATTCAAGGCACGTTATTTCCTAGCATTCTCCTTCTTATTTCTCAATGGTACTCATCCAACAGCAGTTTTAAGTTGTAAAAAGATCTTTCCAACGTCCATCTGAGCAATGAAAATGGTTACTCAAATAAACAGAAGAAACACAAGTTTCTCAGCAGTGAAAAGCAAATATTAGTAGCATTTACCTTTCTTTACCATCTACCAAAGGAAGGGAAAAAAGAAAAAGTAAAAAGGTCCAAGACCCTAAGTACTTCACTTCATGAACCTCCAGAGGCACTGCACCATGAGAAGCTATTCCACCAACACTTACCACCATACATAACTGCACAATTCTGCCCTCTTGCTTTTAATTGTCTACCAGGGCCTTTTCTCTGTTCCAGTCCAGGAGAAAGTGGGCTAACTGCATCTCCAAAACACAAACAGGAATAACACCAAGTTCCTCAAAACCCACCAACCCAAAACATATCACTCCACTATAAAATCTCTACTGCCCAGGCAATATGAAGTCAAATACACCTATACATATTCAATCACAAGCACTACAGCATTAAAAATTCCATGAGCTTGAAATACATTTCACAAGGTAAACCACAACAAATGAATGGAACTTATCCCACAAATCAGGGGTCTAGTACTGAGACTGCAATACGTGCCTTCAAGTGTACATATAAAACTCAGAGCATGTTATCACTGTGGAAGAGTTGAGGACATTGTTTTCACATGAACAAGTCAATTACTATATAGAAAAACACTTTGATTTTCTGGCATAAAAGTCAGCTACTTTTGCATGTATCAAAACCTGATGGGTGCAGATGGAGAACAAGCCTACAGCAGTAAAATCATTTTCCCAAGGCTACAAAGAAAGCTTGGGCTATGTCCAAGATTAGAATAGTCCCTGGAGCAAATTCTTGGCCTGGTCTCTGTGAACCTGGCAGGAACTGAATTAGCATTAATTGATCTTTTTTCCTCAGCATTTAGAAATGCTTATGAAAGTTTAAACAGGCTACTTTAAGCACATATTATGTTACAAAAAAATGAGAAAAAACAAGACTTACTATCAAAAAAAAACAAAAAATATGATAAAAGGAGATATAAATCCAAAACCAGCTCATTTACTGTGGGTTCATCCTATCATGTGCCATAAGTTTTAGGGACAGATCTGTCTCAAATTGAAATAAAACCAGGGAAGTAAAAAATCTGCATACTCCAAGTGAAGATCTATTTCAGTGTATTTAAGAGATTTTGAACCTAAAGATTACATAGCCATTAAATATTACTTGCAAAATTATCCCTTAAATCACAGTCTTGTTTGCATCCACCAGATGCTTCTCAGCAGGGAAATGTACACATGATAACTCAGTGAATATCTCTTAGTGGGAGAGTAGCAGGAAATCTCCCTTTGAGTAGGGTTTGCTCGAGTGTTCATCAGGATTTAGAACAACAAAATTAGATCATTTGGATGCCCACATCTCAGTATCAGATGTCCTGTTGTTTGATTTTCTTCACATGCACAAGCAGTAACTATGGGTTTCCCACAATCAGAACTCACGTGGAAAAAAAGCACGTAACTATGAATTTTACTTCCTTAACTAACAATCTATACAAATTAATTTACTGCCCTATTTTTTCATAGCTAGAGAGGATAGTTAAACAATCTCTCCTTTTCTTGTTGCAGATAATTACACACAAAAATATCAACTCATGATAAAGAAATAGGAGACACAGTTTATAATTAGTTTCTAATGTGCCACAAAGACGAGCAAACGAATTGCCTCTTTTGGGTACTATTAGTTCCACGTAGTTAGACATTACAGTCTGATATATGTTAGCTGCAGCAGCAAGTCAGAGAATAGTGATGTCTATCAAGTTCAGGAGGTAGACAATAATCCTCCAGGCATACATATAGCCCTCATTCTCTCTCTTACAAAATAACAAGCTAAGACTGATGCCTTTCATCTGCTTTTCTGTATCCCCAGAAGCATGCACTTATACACATACAAATTGATCAACAATGAAACAATACTAGCAGAGGCTGTCTTATTTTTCTCTCATGCTGTTTAGCAGTTCTCTTGTAACCCTGTAGTTAGGAAGTGATCTGTCACTACTGCAGTCATTAAAAGTTTTATGACTATCTTCCACAATGCTACCAAGGTCTGATGCTGGCTACTTGGCTCTGCCCTGTTCTCCCTGTACCTGTTAGAAACATTTCTTCTAGGATTAGCTCAATTCACATTAAATGGGAAAGTAACAGTTCCAAACATCACAAATCTGTTACTAAATATATGAAGCCATATATATATATATTTGAAAGAGTATTCTTATCATGGAAGGACCACTAATTATTCTTTCTTTTGTCGAGGTAAAGTAACTTATATGGTTTCAACAAAATGCTAATTCTAAGAAACTGTGCACTCCTGTGCAACTAAGGAATGGTTTGTGCTCCTGATGTAGGTGGATCTGCTTCAACAGGGAGTTTGGACTGGATGATCTCGAAAGGCCCCTTCCAACCCTATGATTCTAACTCCTTTCCATTTTGGACATGAGCATTTCAAGTATACCTTGACCCATCTGTCAGTTGTGTTCCAGACTTACCAGAATGGGAGCATGTGGAGCTATTTAACTCAGTCACACATCTGAGCTGATGCTGCAGGCTGCATTTCCATTCTATTAAATCTCCCATTGAATGACAATAAATCTTTCCTCTAAAATTTCAGATTTTTCTTTTCAGAGCCTGAGGAAATGCTATCATTCTTTGGCCAGTGAAATGTTTCACCAAGAAATGTGATCTGAGGACAATGCATTCAGAGGTAGATTTTCTTCACCTTGATATATTGAAAAGATACATTATATATAACAGTTCCTTGATGTATGATCTTTAATAACAGAAGATAAATAGTCTTCATATCTGATGAGAAATCTTCATTTAGATTCAGATGAGGAACTTGTTCTGCAGCAGATGTAACTCATGTTCTGAACATCAAGCTTAGCATAAAAATGGCCCAGAGATCTCTCCAGAAAGGTAGAGTTTATGGCGCAAGTAGCAAAAACCACTTATTCTGCAGCCATTCCTAGAAGGCAAATGTCTCTTGTCTAACTATTTGCATGGTATTTGTCAGACTATCCCACTTCTTCTGCAGCTTTTCCGACTAGCAACAGTATCAGTTGGTTATTTCTGGTCACTTTTCTTTGACTAAGCACTGACTAATCTGCTTCTAGTAACTCTGAAGCTTATCTGTCCCTTGCTCTGCACACCCAGAGAAAAGATGAAAGTTGGAAGAGATATTCAGGAGCCTTTTATTATTTGTTTTTCTTGTTTGGTTTTGGTGGGGTTTTTTTTATGAAGGTTAGTGTCTATTAAAAGCTCTCTCACCTTCCCCAATCTCCAGACTTTTAGTTTCAGTCTTAAGATCTAATTGTACTACCTTTTAAATACCCTTTTCCTGTCTTTCAGCTGGAAACACTTGGCCAGTTGACACTACAATTGCTTGTCAGGATACCAACATTTATGAATACAAAATAGATCAGAAAAACTGTAAATGTTTATCATCTGAGTGCCATCCTCCTAGTGATAAAAAAAAAAACAAACCCTAAACACAAAACCAAAAACATCACCACCAAATAGCCCAGCCCCACATTATTGGCACTTTTTTTTATTTTAGACTAATACCTGTGTAATATCTTCAGTAAAATACAATAAGGGATTGATCAAACGACTCACATCATTTTAATGTGTCAGAAATACACACTATCAGAGTGGACAAGCACAGCTGTTTAACAGAGAGCAATGGAGTTCAAGTTTCATTTATAATTTATCATTGTAGATAAGTTAATATTTCATTTGAAAAAAAAATATCTCAAATTGGTTTTTCACAAGATCAGTATTAACTTGCCTAAACAAGAGTGCCTTCCAGTTAACATCTCAGAAGAGGAAGTGTCCCTTTCAAACAACATCAGTCTGCATTATAACAGATTTTCTCCACTGCCACTCTGTATATACCCAGTCTCCCAGATGCTCCCATTTCTCATCTAGCACAAGCATTGCTTCACCAGAGCTGGCAACAGGGAAGCACATGTGTCAGCCAACCAACATTATGTTCCACTGCAACATGGTATAGATCTGCTGGGAGCTATATCCCCTTGTAAAGAAGCAGATATTATTTATGTGATAATTTTACTGTTATTAAGTCTTCCTACAGTGCAGGCACACAAAAACTAGATGATTTATCTGCAAAGAAAATTCTGTACTGAAAAAGTATTAAAAATCTACCAAGTTTCAACTTTCAGTGAAAGGAATCCAAATGCTATTACTGAATATCAGAGAATGGGAGCCAAGAAGTAAACACCAAGAACTATCAAGCTGCTCAGTAATGCAAGTAATAAACACTATTAAAATATTAAATCAGGCACAAGTTTATGTTTTGTCAATTACTAAGATAAAAAACATGAATATTTTAACAATTCTGGCAGAAGTAAAGAAAAATCTAAGGAAAAGAAAGTTGTGTTCTGGTTTTCATCACTTCCACTGCTGCTCAAGAAGTTGGTTTTACTTCATTAGTGCTTTACAACCCCCCAAACTTGACACAATAAAAGTGACACTGTACAATGAAAATTAAACATCCGTTTTCATTCATTAATCTTGATTTTCAACTCCAGATACAAAGAATTACAAGCTCATCTTTGCCAATAAGCAAAGAACCATAGAATCATAAGCAGCATATTTTTAAATTGGGAGAAGAGAAAAAATCTCTCATGATCTATGAATTCATAAAGAAATCTGTTACCACATTTGTGTCTTTGCACAAGTGGTAAGCCTGCAACAGCTGAGGTACTACAGCAATTGATTGAAAATACATTTGACCTAAGACTGCAGGGATTTTTCTTCAAAGGGCAGATGAACAACCACTTACCTATGTGATATACCATATAAAGCAAAAGAAGCAATTAAGATTTTTACTAGATGGTCGTTTAAATACAATTTTATACAGAAAAAAAAAAAGCCAAATAGGTTTTTACAGACAATAGTTAATACTAATCATATACAATAATGCAATATTCCTTTCTAACTATTTCAGTTTACTTTTGGCCAAGAGACACGTTTTTCAGCTACTACAGGCTAGGGATGGCTGAAGGGCACCATTCCCACACTACTTGGTTATTGCCAAGTGGCGTGTCTAAAACCCACCCCATTAAAACGTTCCATCCCTCTTTTCCCATGTGCAAAATTCACCCTACACCTACATTTGTCTCAATAGCACAGTGTAATTCTCTCGGGAATCTGAGCAGGATCCATGACACCAGCCCAATTACTTACCACTGCCTAGTTATTTACCTTACTTAATTGCATATTGCACCTTGCTACACAAATATTTTCTCGTAGTTGGAAACTCTGCATCAAACACAAAGTTGCCTTTAACAGTTTCCTAGCAGAGATCTGATGGCAAAATTGAAGAAGAAATTTTAGGTGTCTAAAGTGTCCTATTTCATAATAAAATATATATTAGATTACATGTCATACAGATTTTGTATGGTATATATTGTGAAATGTAATGTAGATGTTAATTATTTTAAAGAACTTTATTGTTCGTATTGGTCTAGACTTCTCTGTGCGGTTTTTTTGTGCAAATTGTGATTATGATTTTACACTAAATAGCCTGGACTTATGTGTTCCTCAGTCTTCATGAAATGATGTTATACTAATAGTTTTCCCTCAAAAATCAGCATCCTGGTTTAATTTCCAAATTCTTTGGGTTCATATTCTCTCACAAGAAAGGAATCAGCACTCGGCAGAATGAATTATTAAATTGCAATTTTCTAATGCTAAAATACAACAGGTTCATAGGTTTTAAAGTTTAGCATTTAAACACAATGTCAGTAGTTTTAATATACTTCCATCGCAGCAACAAATTTTTAAGTTGTTTACTGTTCAAATACATAGACAGAGATCATTACATGGCCTCTTCAAGATTCCACAGACTTCTATCATCATTTTGCCTGCCAACTAAGGAAAAGATTTCATGACGTGTGAAGCACTGCAGATTTTAGACCTATACTTCTGTTCAACAGCTATCTGTCTTGAACTTGACATCCATATGCTATTTTCTCCTCCAAAGAAAGTCACTTAGAGTTTTGTATGCCTAAAAAAAGACAGGCCCTTCACTGGCCCCTCATTTTATTTTCAGTGAACGAAAATTGCATTTTGCTGTTACTAAATATAGACTGACCTATACAAAAGGCTATCTATTGCCACTGCTGTGCAGGCAATAGATTTTTTTTGTCCTTTAGATCTTCTACATAACATGGTTAGGACCAAACTCTGGTTTTGACTGTAGTAATGCAGCTATAAGGAGGATAAAAGGTAGTACAAGTGTCATCAATATCAGAATTCTACCTTGAGAATTCAAGTTCTATATTTCATTAATACTTGTATGAGACTACAGACCTGAACTAACCATCTTATGGTAACTGATGTAATTAAATGCCTTGAGAAATATGCCCTGAGGGATCTGCGTATTATCACTCTTCAGTTCTATTCTGTATGTAGTCTTTACTTGAGTTTAAGAGTCTGCATGGTAATTATGATGTGAAATGTAATTTTCTGAATAAAAGTAACGTACTCGGTAAAAAACACAAAAACAAAGCAAAAAAAAAATCCACAAACCAACCAAACTGGAATCTTTAGGAGTGAGAAATGCATTCTGTATAGCCCCTAGAAGAGAAAATAGAAAAAGATTTTTCCTGTGTTTAGTGATCCTGAAGGGTTCTGTTTAGATACCCAGCTGAGACACTTTAAGTGTTCCAAGTTCTGAATGGCCATTGTTTCACTAACCTTTCATTGAAATTCACTGACCTTTAAAGAATGCTGAATTGGATATCCAAACTGAAGAGTGTCAGAAGCATGAACCTTCACCTATATTCTTTATGTGACAGATTACATCAATACGCCCACATCTGAGAATCCAGAGGATAACACCTTCAATGTTTATCCCATGTAATTCCATTTCCAGTTCACCAGAGTAACATAATAGGGGAGGATAATCAGCAGTCATGTCCTACAGCTCACCCAAATGAGACTTTATGGCTCAATTTAATCATTCCAATGAAGAAAGTACACCTGGATCCATACTTCCTAAAGTTTATTGGCATTTGAATCCATCCATTAGAGTCTGAACTGGGAAGCAGTTTTAATCTAAAAGCAAGCTCCACCCTGAAATTGTGCATGGACCACGTATTTCAAACAAAACACCTCTCTAATCTCAGTATGTGGAAGCTCACTTTAATAAGTCAGTTTCAGTAATTCATTTTGAAACACGGATGACTTTTTTATACAGATTGCCAGTTTCTTTGCATATATTTGCAGTATATTCCACAAGGGCCCATAGCTAATCCTACAAAATACTCACAACTTGGAGAATTTTATCTACCAAGTTTCCATCTGAAATACTGCATAGATTAATAGAATCACAGAATCATTGCAGTTGGAAGAGACCTTTAAGACTGAGCAAAACCATTAACTCAGTACTGCCACATTCACCTCTAAACCATGTCCCTCAGCACCACATCTACACATTTTTTTATCTCCAGGGAAGGTGACTCAACCTCTTCCCTGAGCAGCCTGTTCCAATGCTTGACAACCCTTTCAGTAAAGAAATTTTGCCTGCTATCCACTCTAAACCTCCTCTAGTGCAACTTGAGTCCATTTCCTCTTGTCTTATCTCTTGCTACTTGGGAAAAAGAGGCACATGCCAACCTTGACACAACCTCCTTTCAGCTAACTGTAGAGAGTAAGAAGGTACTCTCCTCAGCCTTCTCTTCTCCAGGCTGAACAACCCCAGTTCCCTTAGTCACTTCTCAGACTTGTGCATTAGACCTTTCACCAGCTTTGTTGCCCTTCTTTGGGCACACTCCAGTGTCTCAATGTCTTTCTTGTAGGGAATTAAATTTATCTTCTCGAAATAATAGTGCTTATTTACCACACCAGATGAAACATGAGGATTAGAATCTCAAAACATGGACATCCTGGTTGCATTCAAGTTTTCCATTATTTCTATAAGGCTAAATCTTCAGGTATGTCTATGGTGGTCTAAAAGGAGTGATCTTTAAAGCTGCCAAGAGGACAGATTTCACAACCTGCTTCTTGCAAATAGCCCAGCATCAACTCTACCCATGATGCATCAGCATCCAGGGACTATTCAGGCATTTTCTGACCACACTGGGACAGGCTGTCTGCAAGTTCCATCTCGACAGCTGCCTCATGAAAGCCCTTTACAAAGCTTACACTTACAAAGGCATACATTCTACGTCTTTACTCAGTCTCTGACTACAGAGAGAGCTTTTAGTGCAGAATTCAGTCTATACATTGTTTTGATATATTGATATGACTACTCTATTCACAGTGAAACAATTCAAGCTAATCAAATCAGGAAGATGAATGAACAAACTACATTCTGTGAATCAACAAAGAAATACCAGATAGAATGAGTTTCTTTTCTGATTTGACGATATTATCAGACATCAATTGCTTGAGCAGAAATTAAACAGCAAGAGTTATATTTGCATATTTATAAAAAATAAGTTTTCATAAAATAAATGTAAAGAAACTAAGAATAATGGGTTTAAAAAGACCAGAGTTCCAAACCACTCTAATAGTTCATTGTCCTCTATTGTGATTCTGACACGAGGCTCAGTATGAGCATATAATACTACAGCCACAGAGGGAAGAAATTATAGTTGTTGTTATGAAATTATTTAGGCTGCAGCTTTATATTACACATAAATACATTGTGGAAAAAAAAAAGATGCTCATATTATGTTTGTATAATTTTTTCCTTGTAGTATTGTAAAACAGAAACAAAGACTTGTATTAAAATTATTAGTCTAGTAATTGGGGTGCTGAAGAATAATGTTCCTTTTAGTAATTTTTATCATGCCTTGCCTCAGTTTATGACTTTATGTTCATCAAAACGTAAATCTACTCTTTATAAAAATTCTGCAAGCATACATGTTTTTCAGGCAGCATTGAAATGAAAAGCAAAGTGAACTTATTCCTCAGACATTGCTCAGTATCTGACCATAAAAGTATTGCACAAAACCACAGACATCAGAATACGCATAACTGATTGTAAGAGAGCCTTTCAGTTGCTGAAGACAATACCACAGAGCTCCAATGACCTCAAGGATCTTACCAATTTGAGTCTCTAAAGATTTACTGAAGCCTTGTGCAACTATATGGTGAAAAGCAACACCTTCAACAGTATCCAAAGCCAGTGAGACCACAAACATTACCAAGGAGTGCATGAGCTGTATTTAGAGGCAGCAGCCAAAGCTTCCAAATGGTCTTTTACAAGTACAGCACTTCTGTAGTAAAATTCAGTATACTAAGTCTTTCAGCTAAAGGGAAAAGATGATCTAATAGTTTGTGTAAGTCCTCCTTCTCTGTATTAGTGAATGAAAGATGATGATTTCATTTTCCCTTAAGCAGCTGTTCTGTTTCATAGGCAGCCTAGCCTAGTTTACATTTCCAAATCTAAAGAGAGCAAACACATTTTGAGGTATACTTCAGCATTTCATTTTCTATGTCCCAATACCTCAGGCCAAAACACAAACCACCCCAGAGACAGTACACCTGTTATGTAGCAAGTATACCACATCTGTACTGGTATATCACTATTTGGATTTACACACTTTTACAATACACAATGCACAAGGTTTTTTTAATAGTACCTCTAAGACACAGAGTTCAGATCAATGACTCTCATGCCTCATGTGCCATAGATCATTGCCTAACAAGGAAACTACATAATCAGGTCAATGTAAGATTTATCAATCTCTTTTAATGTTACCAAGCAAAACTTCAGATGAGGCAATATCATAAAACCACTGGAAAAAAACAGCTCATAGTAGTCAAGATAAATCATTCCAACTTACTCTAACACTGGAAAAATATAGCATTCAAAGCAACTAGTCTAGTCGTGAAAGGAAGAATCGTAGTGAAGTTGCAGCACTCATAACTCATACAGGGATAGACCATATAAAAGGAAAGGAAGTTTAGTTACAAACACGTGGTTAGAAAAGAAGGCTCCTGCATCACTTCCTCACTCTTTACACAGACCTTGCACACAAATATTAGTATTTTTCTTACCCTGCTTGTCATAATTTCTTCAACTAAGGTTATCAAGGAACGTCACCTACTTGGCCTGGTATCCTTACTATATCACATGCTGCTGCAAAAGCAGCACCGTAAGATACACTTGCAAGAAAGTATTTTAAAGCATAGGTGAGGATAAAACAGAAATTTAGATGAAGAATTTCTAGAGGAATCAGAAAGAGCAGTTAGAATACAGTCAGCACAGCCCAACAATTAGCACAGCAGGTCCCCTGTTTTCACTGAAACAGAACATCAGGGCAGTATTGCTAACACTTTACCATTACAGACAAGAGGTAAAATAGAAACAGGACACTTTAAATAGTAGGTGTTTGTGAAGAACTGGCAGTGTCAGACACCCTGAAGTGACAACTAGTCATTTATATCAAACAGGCAGCAAACTCTGGTCACTTGGCATGTCTCCCAACTCATGGATTGGCTAGAGAAACCTACTAAAAGGACAGTACAAAGGAAGGGAGCAGCCAATGTGAAATGATAAAATGAGTACAACTGGTGAAAGTGCACAGAGGAGTGAAGCAAATATATTTTCCTCAAAGATCAAAAAGTTTTAATACTAAAGCTTATCAAAAGCCCTGGCAATGTTTTTGTGGCATGTAAGTTAACTGTCTAGAGTCTACCCATATAGATTTCATATGAAACTGTATCTTCACCTTTTAAAAAGTTGTTCATATTTGTAGCCCCTTCAAACCACAAGGAAAGATACATTCCAAGAATATATAACTAGCCAACTACTAACAGCTCATTTCAGTAGTTCAGCTGAGTATGCCATCACAGTATTCCCAGGCAGAGTGTCTTCTCTGATGCGTTTTTGTAAGCCTTCTAAACACTGTCAGAGTGCCACAAATGAGGAAAATGCTTTCAGACAGTCTTACTAATCTAAGAGGGTTTTTAAAGACCTTTTTAAAAGAAACTGAGTGATTTATTTATCCATTTTGTACTTTTGTCTTGCAACTCTGACAAATGAAAGTGTAAAATACAACTGAAGCCATTGTTCAATATTCCTTAAAAATATATTGTTAATAGGTAACAAAATAATCCTATAACATAGTACTTACTTTTATGTTGCTTCAGTAGCAAAGACAGACTACTGCATTTTCATGAAGCAGAACAAAATGGAAACTCAGATGTCCTGCTTTCTTGTTAACATTCAAATTCTCTACAGTGTTAGATTCTGCTTTTAAGTGTTCTCTTTTCTTTTCAAATCAAGCTATTGTACCTGCATTTCTGTATAAATTGCTCCAAGTGATGTATGTTGAGTTTTCAGAGACCATTTGGTCAGATTCTAATAACCTCTCCTGGGAGCTGACACCAACTTCCAGCAGCAGGTCATACACTGCAGATTAGAATAATAAAGCACATGCTGCTGCAGCTTCACGCACACACAAGAAGAAAAAACACACCCAAAAAAACCCCATGTCTGTCTATATTAAGCTGAAGAATGATGTTTTGAGACATCCTAGTTGTCTTGTCTTACAGACAGAGCTATCCTTTTTTTTTATATAAACATGTAAATCCAATCACTTCTGGGTTTTTCTCCTTTAAAGAGAATGTGTCATTGGAAAGATTTTGTTCCAAATTCCCTCATTCTCTTTGTCCTTACAATATTATAGTGTTACTTAAGTGACAAAGATAAGGAGTTGGTGTTTTACAGATTTGCACTGAACAAAAATACACCTTTCTTCACACAATATAGCTTTTTTTCCCTGATTTGAAATTTAAAAGAAATTCTTTTTTTCCATATAAAAGTGGGAGAGGGGGATTAAAATTATCTGTGTAAAGGAAAACTAAATGAATGTATTGATACTTAAAACACTGGCTTGAAAAGAACTGGTATTTCTCCTCTAGATTAGTATTATGTTAGGGTATCTGTCAGATAAATTATATATTTCTCCCCTACAATTCGCTATTCTTTATTATAGTGTTCCCACTACAAATCCCAGGTGGATTAAGACTTGTCATATATGACCTCTTTGGTTGAAGGCAATCCACTGCATAATGACTTTTACACTATTCTGCAAAATGAACAGTTCCACATGCACAAAGGCTAACAGGAATCAACATCTCCTGTTTCTTGAACAACCCTATTCTCTGCAGAAAAAAACCAACAGTTTTACTAATTTATAAGCACCATGCAGACACAGGCAGTTTAGAGAGAAACCTCCTTAGCAGCTACTAAGAAAAAAACATGAGAAAGACTCTACAAAGACAGAAATTCCGAGAGCCCAAAAGGAAAAAAAAAAAAGGAAGAGGTGTGAAGATTTAAAATATTCCCAATACTCACTGAAAGCAGCCACTGCAAGAGCCAGTGTGACAATAATGGAGACCCAGGAAACCCACAATGCCTTCTTTCTGTAGCTTTGAGCTTCATGAGGTTTTAGCCTTGTACTGCTTTCTAGTAAACCTGATAAGCAATAAGCAAAGAGGGTATGAACAATACATTGCTCCTTTTAAAAACACAGCTTCATTAGTTCAGACCTAGATCACATATTTACATTCTATATAACATATAAAATCAATACAGAATCAAATTCCTGCCTGTATTATTAAGGTGAAGTCAATGAAGCCACCAGAAACTTGAGTAAACAAGGAAAGCACACATAAGTTGTTTCAATTTGACATGGAAAGACTCACACAATGGTCACTTAAAAAGAGCACTGCAATTGTAGGGAAGGTACAGAAATTCACCTCACGCTTTCTACCTGTACATCTACACAAGAAAGGGCTCAGTCCTATACTCACTCCGATAACAAGACTGTTCAGAACTTACTGAATATAATTAACAGGAAGAAAAACCCATTTCTACAAAGTCACCTACCCATGCACAGAAATATACTGCACATACTGAGCACTGATGCAGAGATAATTTAGAATCAAAGCTATCAAAGTTGAAAAAAAAACTCTTGAAGCATATGTCCTTCATGTGAGGTAAGAGTACACACCCCAATTAGAAGCAGTTGAAGAATCAAGTCTGTCCTTACTGTAATCAGCACACAAGTCTGTCAAACACATGGGAATGGGACTGCTTTCTCTCTTTTTTTGATGCTGTCAATTTGTGGAATTTTATTGTTTGACAATTTTTTGTCCATTCATCTTACATCAAAGTGAAGAATTCAGGTTAAAAAGAAAAATCAAGAAAATAACATTCTTTGGTTTTCATTCTCTCAATCTTCAGCCACTTTTAAAATGCATTCAGAATTTAACACATTTGCCTTCTATATATCCCATCCATATTCTTTTGTGCTTAATATATTCATCCAATTTGAAACACAGTTGTTGGTTTTTTTCACCAGCAAATTCCAACTCAAATCTGCTTAACTGCAGAAAACGCCTGATGGCTTTTAACTTTCTTAATGAATTACCCCAGAAAACGTGGGTGGTTCCTCTTAGATGATGATCACTTTTCCGAGGGACTTGCCTGCACAGAATGCATGGAACTGGGACACTGGTTTAATAGCAGAATCTTTCCTTAGTGGGTCTAATGTCTTAGACAAAGGGCTGAGTGAGAACAGGGCCTCTGGCAGACTCAGCAGCCAATTAAAACATAACAGCTTAAGCTGTTACTATCCTCACCTTCCCCGGTTTTCTCTCTGATGGCTAGTGCCACTTAGAAGGCAGAGACACCTGATCTGGTTATCGATGTACTCCTGAATCCACACCATGTTTAACCAAGTTTATTATGTTAACAGATATTAATTTCAACTGAGTGTAATATACTGGTTGAAAACTGCAATGGCCTTGGAATCAATTCAGAAGTGAATCAGACATCTCTGCCTCAGGGGCAGCTGTGTGTCAGCAGAGGGGCAGGCATACAGAGGTGGTAATAATTTTAGCCACCAAATTTTATTCTGCCACTTGAGGTCTGTTGAAACCACTGGTTCTAATCATAGAATAATTGGTGAGATTCACACTGCCTTAGAGAAATTCTTCATGGGGTTTTGGGTTTTTTTTTCACCTCAATTACAATAAAGCAGAGAGAGATTCTTTGTTAGTTCAGAAAGCCAGGGTGAGAATTTCATGCTTGCACTGTGTTTTTAGAAAATTTAAACTATTACCTCACTTTGATGCAACACAGTCCCCTCTTCATGAATGGAAAAGAATTTGCAAGCTTGTATGCAGGAAAATTACTAGGCCCTGTATTTAAATGATGTCTGTTTCTTATTATGGCCATTCTCTGTTTCATATATGAAAACTCACAGATGACAACTCTGAAAGCTTTAAGTCTTTTACTGGTAGTATTTGCACAGCTATTTCTCACATAGCCCACTTTCATTTGTGTGAAGAAATAGTTATTTATTTATTCACTACCTTTGGCCTCTCTTCGCTACTGAAGATGCACAGTTTAATTTCTTTCTCATACGTGGTAATTAAACTATACATCTTGAAATATAGCAGATATTTCTATTAACATAAATGTCAGAAGACGTGTTCTCTCTATGGTGAAGTGTGTTAGCCCCTCCTGACCCCTCCCCAAAACAAGGCTTCTAAATTACGGCCCAAATCTTGTTGGAATAGTTTTTCTTGGGCAATTTAGACTCTCAATATTTCAAACCTCAAATAAACACAGACTAGAATGACAGACATCCTCACCTGTTCCTTTCTTTAAACATATCCTGTAATTCACGGGTACAGCTCACTATTACCTGGGAAGTCCAGCATAAACGGTTGATACTTGCAGGTCAAATAATATCCTAATTACATTGAGAAATTAATATTAAGCACCACAGCTAGTGCAGCACTGCTGATTACTATTCACACGTCAAGCACATGTCCAGTATGACAGAGGCTGCAATCCTTATGAAACTGAACCACTTCTGCCTTGTGTCTGTGTGTTTGTCTTTCTCCCTCTCAAAATGGCTGGCATATTCTAGCTGTCAGACATGTGATCTCTTCCTTCCTAACATAATTCCAATAATTTGTGTGTATTTACAATTTTCATCCCCGAGAAAGACCTTATTAATCGCACAAGTGTCCTAAGGGACTGCACACAAAAACACAAACTCATTCACACGTCTACCAAGCCCTGAAAATTGTTTAGAAGCAACAACAGCTTGTTAATTTACACACAACGCCACGATTCACAAGGTAAACCTCCATACTGTTTTCCACTAACCACAGAAAAACCCAAGTTTAAGCATCCACAGAAGGCTGAAAGATAATCTTTCAGCACGACCTGCGTTGCTGCAAAAATAAAAAGCTAATATCTACTGAAAAAAAATTCCTCTGCCCTGAAATTAACATACTGAGAAATTTTTTTTGCCATTAATTTTTTTAACATGTATTCTTAAGGTAAAGGAAAGATGATGAGATTATTCAATCCACTTGATTTTTACTTTATCTTTCAGTACCTTCATATATTAACAGATTTTCTTCCATAAAAAAAAATATCAGAAGGAGAAAAAAACCTACCTAACAGTTGCAGAACACAAGCTTGGCATATTTGTGAAGTGATTCTAGGATATTCTTTACCATATGCTGACTTACCAGAAGTACTTTTCTATTTGGCTAAGGGATCATTTTAAAATGTCAAGTTAGAATTTGTGGAAGAAATAAGGCTAATAGAAAAATTCTTCACCTAAGATGTTAATTTAAGGACTCTAACCACAAAATTGTCACTGGTTTTGGATCTGGCTCTTAAAAAGCAAATATTCCAAAATGTAAGGTTAGTTTATATTTTTAGCAAACACGGAAGTATCATCTCTATAACTGGATCTGCTATGATTCATTGGAAAGGTTTATAAGAAAAAGTACAATCTTAAAAGGACAGACCATAACAATTTCAACAGGGACAACCTGCAAAAAAAGCACACCAGATTTTCCTCTACAATGCCAGGGAACTATCCTGGTAGATGGAATCAGTGACTATAGGAAAGGCTAAAAGACAGCTACTGCGAGGGCCACAGAAAGACCATAAAGGCAGAGAAGAAAATAAAGTCAGCAGCTTTAGCCTCATCTCCCTCCTAGAAAGAGATAAGGTTAGGTACAACAGATACTCTGTCTTTGGAGAATTACCCTTAATACAAAAGAAGGTCAGCTTTCATCTTTAGCTCTGTCATACTGGACACAAATAAAACATTTCCATAATCAGACTTCCAGGTTTGAACCATAATCAAGATTCCAATTTTCTGTTACTTAAATTAGAACCGAAGCCTCAAATTGCCCTCAGCCACACAATGTCTCTCCTCTGCCACTGGTAGTGACAGTGAGAGTACCCCTGGAAATAGGGCTGGCCTGAGCCCCAGCATGAGTGAAACGCGTCAGAGATGACTTCTCTACTTCATGTCTAGGATTTGTGGGCAGGCACAGGCATTTGGAAAGCCTGGGAAAGAACAGGCAAAACAGGGGTTACATACAGGACGGGATGAAGACCAAGAACACAAAAGCGATTCTGGGATGCTGAAAGCAAGAAGAGAAAGCAAACCAGAGGTGGGGCCAAGAAAAGCCTGACACGAAATAAAAACACGGGAAACGAATTGTTCATTGTGGACGAGAAGCCTGGGGGCGGTGTGGAGGACAGGGCAGCGGGGAGGGTGAACATGGCAGCTGCCTGTGTAAGCAGCAGGTAAGCAAGTACCTCACACACCGTTCATTAACAGATGTCCGAAACGAAGCGGGCTATACGTGAAAGAGTAACACGGTTTGAAAGCAGGCTGCTTTCCATCTCCGGTTAGGTATTTAGGCAAATAACAGAAAAACTAGTTAAAAAGCCGTGATACGGTAGGGTAAGGGGGACAAGGAGTAAAGGTAAGCGCCCTGACTTGGCTACCCAGCCTGGGCTGTGGCGGACCGCCACAGAAACGCCCCGCCGTGCCCATGCTCAGAAGGCAGGCGGCTGCCACAAGCCTCGCCAAGCAAGGAGCCTTGGTGGCCTCCCTCTCCAGCGCCGCGAATCCCTCCGGCACCGCCTGGCACCGCCCGCCCCCCCGGGAGCCCCGCGCCCGCCGCCTGCGCCCCTCGGGCCGCGCTCGTCCTCCCCTCCCGCCCGCACCGCACCCGCTCCTCTCTCTGCCAGGCAGCCAAGTTTTCGGGCGAGGTGGGAACAGCCACGAATAGAGTTGATAAAAATATTTCTGAAGCTGTTCGCGGGGTGCTCGCACGAGAACTAAAAAGGGAGGGGGAAAAAAAAACCCCAAAATCTTCGAGGGGGGCGGCGCGGGGGAAGGGGGGAGACTGGAACGTTAATCGAGTGCCGGCGGCTGGGGCAAGGTGGAGCGGGGGGGTGGGTGTCAGGCATCCAGGGCCGGAGGACAGGCGACGGGGCACGGCACGGAGGGAGGGCTGCGTGCAGGAAGGCGAGTGCGGGGTGAGGAACGGACGGGTGCTCACCTCTATCCTCGAGCCCCTCGCTGAACTGCCCGCTTTCCCCGATCCGCAGCTGCTCCTGCTGCTGCTGCTGCTGCTGTTCCCTCGGGGGCACCGGCGGGCTGGCCCCGGGGGGCTGCACGATGGCGGGGTCCGGAGTCGTGTCCAGGGGGGCAGCGGGAGGCNTAGGGTAAGGGGGACAAGGAGTAAAGGTAAGCGCCCTGACTTGGCTACCCAGCCTGGGCTGTGGCGGACCGCCACAGAAACGCCCCGCCGTGCCCATGCTCAGAAGGCAGGCGGCTGCCACAAGCCTCGCCAAGCAAGGAGCCTTGGTGGCCTCCCTCTCCAGCGCCGCGAATCCCTCCGGCACCGCCTGGCACCGCCCGCCCCCCCGGGAGCCCCGCGCCCGCCGCCTGCGCCCCTCGGGCCGCGCTCGTCCTCCCCTCCCGCCCGCACCGCACCCGCTCCTCTCTCTGCCAGGCAGCCAAGTTTTCGGGCGAGGTGGGAACAGCCACGAATAGAGTTGATAAAAATATTTCTGAAGCTGTTCGCGGGGTGCTCGCACGAGAACTAAAAAGGGAGGGGGAAAAAAAAACCCCAAAATCTTCGAGGGGGGCGGCGCGGGGGAAGGGGGGAGACTGGAACGTTAATCGAGTGCCGGCGGCTGGGGCAAGGT